>WNYA01000951.1:0-96292 GCA_019512145.1 Engystomops pustulosus | reverse complement strand
AGGGGCTGCAGGCTATATATTGGGGCGGAATGGCTATATAGTGGGGGCAGGGGCTGCAGGCTATATACTGGGAATAAATGGCTACATAGTGGGGGCAGGGGCTGCAGGCTTTAGACTGGAACTGAATGGCTACATAGTGGGGGCAGGGGCTGGAGGCTATATGCTGGGACTGAATGGGTACATAGTGGGGGCAGGGGCTGCAGGCTATATATTGGGGCTGAATGGCTATATAGTGGGGACAGGGGCTGCAGGCTTTATACTGGAGCTGAATGGTTACATAGTTGCGGCAGGGACTGCAGGCTATATATTGGGGCTGAATGGCTATATAGTTGGGGCAGGGACAGCAGGCTATATATTGGGGCTGAATGGCTACATAGTGGGGACAGGGGCTGCAGGCTATTCACTGGGACTGAATGGCTACATAGTGGGGGCAGGGGCTGCAGGCTATATACTGCGTCTAAATGGCTATATAGTGGGGGCAGGACTGCAGGCTATATACTGCGTCTGAATTGCTATATAGTGGGGGCAGGAACTGCAGGCTATATACTGGGGCTGAGTGGCTACACAGTGGGGGCAGGGACTGCAGGATATATATTCGGGCTGGCTATCTTTATACTAGGGGCAGGGGCTTCAGGCTATGTACTGGGGCCGAATGGCTATATAGTGGGGTCAGGGACTGCAGGCTATATACTGGAGCTGAATGGCTATACAGTGGGGGAAGGAACTTCAGGCTATAGACTGGAGCAGAATAGCTACATAGTTTGGGCAGGGGCTGCAGGCTATATACTGGTGCTGAATGGCTATATAGTGGGGGCAAGGGCTGCAGGCTATATATTGGGGCTGAATGTCTATATAGAGGGGGCAGGGGCTGCATGCTATATACTGGGGTGAATGGCTAAATAGTGGAGGCAGGGGCTGAAGGATATATACTGGGTCAGAATGGCTATATATTCGGGGCAGGGGCTGCAGGCTATATATTGGGGCGGAATGGCTATATAGTGGGGACAGGGGCTGCAGGCTATAAACTGGGGCTGAATGGCTATATAGTGGGGCAGGGTCTGCACGCTATAAACTGGGGCTGAATGGCTATAGAGTGGGGCAGGGTCTGCAGGCTATATACTGGGGCTGAATGTCTATATATTGGGGGCAAGGGCTGCTGGCTATATACTGTGGCTGAATGGCTATATAGTGGGGGCAGGAGCTGCAGGCTATATACTGGGGCTGAATGGCTATATAGTGGGGGCAGGAGCTGCAGGCTATATACTGGAGTGGAATGGCTATATATTCGGGACAGGGACTGCAGGCTATATATTGGGGCGGAATGGCTATAAAGTGGGGGCAGGGGTTGCAGGCTTTACACTGGAACCGAATGGCTACATAGTGGGGGCAGGGGCTGCAGGCTTTATACTGGGGCTGAATGACTATATAGTGGGGCAGGGGCTGCAGGCTATATATTGGGGCTGAATGGCTACATAGTGGGGGCAGGGGCTGCAGGCTATTCACTGGGACTGAATGGCTACATAGTGGAGACAGGGGCTGCAGGCTATATACTTCGTCGGAAAGGCTATATAGTGGGGGCAGGGACTGCAGGCTATATACTGGGGCTGAGTGGCTACACAGTGGGGGCAGGGACTGCAGGATATATATTTGGGTTGGCTGTCTTTATACTAGGGACAGGGGCTGCAGGCTATGTACTGGGGCCGAATGGCTATATAGTGGGGTCAGGGACTGCAGGCTATATTCTGGAGCTGAATGGCTATACAGTGGGGGAAGGGACTTCAGGCTATAGACTGGAGCAGAATGGCTACATAGTTTGGGCAGGGGCTGCAGGCTATATACTGGTGCTGAATGGCTATATAGTGGGGGCAAGGGATGCAGGCTATATACTGGGGCTGAATGGCTATATAGTGGGGCAGGGTCTGCAGGCTATATACTGGGGCTGAATGTCTATATATTGGGGGCAAGAGCTGCAGGCTATATGCTGGGGCTGAATGGTTATATAGTGGGGCAAGGGCTGCTGGCTATATACTGGGGCTGAATGGCTATACAGTGGGGGCAAAGGCTGCAGGCTATATACTGGGGCTGAGTATCTATATATTGAGGGCAGGGGCTGCATGCTATATACTGGGGTGAATGGCTAAATAGTGGGGGCAGGGGCTGCAGGATATATACTGGGTCGGAATGGCTATATTTTCGGGGCAGGGGCTGCAGGCTATATATTGGGGCGGAATGGCTATATAGTGGGGGTGGGCAGGGGCGGCAGGCTTATAGTTGGGGATAATGGCTACATAGTGGGGGCAGGGCTGCAGGCTTTAGACTGGAAACTGAATGGCTACATAGTGGGGGCTGGGGCTGGTCTATAAGCTGGTACTGAATGGTTTCCTATGTGGGCAGGGGCTGCAGTCTATAATTCTGGGGCTGAATGGCTATATAGATGGGGGAAGGGCTGCAGGCTTATACTGGTGGATTCATGGCTGCAATAGTGGGGGCAGGGCTGCAGGCTATTCACCGGGACTGACTGTGCTGCATAGTGGGGCCGGGGCTGCAGATATATAATGGTGCTGAATGGCTATATAGTGGGGGCAGGACTTCAGGCTATGTACTGGGGCTGAATTGGCTATAAGTGGGGGCAGGTGACTGCAGGTTATATACCTGGGGCTGAGTGGCTACACAGTGGGGGCAGGGACTGCAGATATATATTGGGCTGACTGTCTTTAACTAGGAGCCGGTGGTCTGCAGCTATTACTGGGCCGAATGCATTAATAGTGGGGGGCAGGAGACTGCAGGCATAATACCTGGAACTGAATGGCTAACAGTGGGAAAGGGAACTAATCAGCTTTAGACTGAGCAGAATGCTATATAGGTGGGGGCAATGGTCTGCGGCTATATAACTGACGGGCTGATGTCTATATAGTGGGGGCCAGCCTGCAGGCCTATATACTTGGGGCTGAATGGCTATATAGTGGGGCGGGGCTACGGGCTATATACTGGGGCTACGCTGTTTTTTATACTAGGTGGCAAGGGTGGCTGCAGGCTATAACCTACTGGGCGGCATTTCATCTACAGTGAAGGGCTGCAGGTTAATATACTTGGGGGGCAATGCTGCCTGGCTTATAACTGGGTCAGGGCTGCTGGCTGTATACTATGGGCAGGGGGCTTGTCAGCTAAATACTAGTGGCAGCCTACTGGCTGTATATTGGGTCTGGTACTATCTGGCTACATACTGGGGGCAGCAACTACCTGACTATTACTGGCAGCAGGGCTTGCTGGCTATATACTTGAGAAGGGATGCCGGCTATATACTGGAAGGACAGGGCACTGGCTGGCCTAATACTGGGGTCAGGGGCTGCTGGCTGTATACTATGGGGCAAGGGGCTGTCAGCTAACATACTAGGGGCAAGCGCTAGCTGGCTGTATATTGGGGTCTGGTACTATCTGGCTACTACTGGGAGCAGCAACATGCTGACTATTACTGCGCAGTGGGCTTGTGTGCTATATACTGGAGCAGTGATGCCCGCTATATACTTGGAGGACATGAGGCCTGGCTGGCTATATCTGGGGGCAGGGCTTTCTGGCTATCTATAACTGGGGACAGTGGCTGCTGGCTATATACTTGGGGCTGCTGTTTTTATACTAGGGCAGGGGCTGCAGCTATCTACTGGGGGTCTGCATTTCTATATCAGTGGGAAGGGCTGCTGTGTTATCTACTGTGGGGGCAATGGCTGCTGTCTATATACTGGGCGGGGCTGCTGGCTGTATACTAGGGGCAGTGCTGTCCAGGCTAAATACAGGGGCAAGGCGCTAGCTGAGCTGTATATTGGGGTCTGGTACTATCTGGCTACAACTGGGGCAATGCAACTCACGTGACTATATACTGGCAGCGGGCTTGCTGGCTATATACTGGAGATGGGGGGGATGCCGGCTATATACTGGAGGACAGGGCGCGTCTGGTCTGGCTATAAAATACTGGGGTCAGGGGCTGCTGGCTTTATACTAATGGGCATGGGTCTGTCGGCATAAATACATGGTGGCCAAGCGCTAGCTGGCTGATATTGGGGTCTGGTATACTATTGGCTACATGACTGGGGGCAGAACTAGCTTACTATATAACTGGCACAGGCTTTGCTGGCTATATCTGGAGATGGGATGCCGCTATATACTGGAGGACAGGGCGCGGGCTGGCTATATACTGGGCCAGGGCTTCTGGCTATTACTGGGGACAGGTGGCTGCTGGCTACATACTGGGGAACAGGGGGCTGCCCCTGGCTATATACTGGTGGACAACTTGACAAATTGCAGTTCCTAATCCTAAGTAAATAGGTTTTCCCAGGTTTTTTTTTTGTCAAAATTAGGTACCTTAGCTTACTTATTGACGAAAGCCTTATATAATGTACTAAGTAAACCCTTTTTCATTTATATGTCAGTGCCCCTTACCTAGTATAACCCTGCAAAAACCCAATCAATATATGTGTTTGAAAAGACCAATATTTATAGGAGCTATGACCCCTATTATATATAACTGGCACCCTAATTGCATATACTGTGCACCCGTACTATATTAATGTGGTACAACCATATTATATAATCCAAGCCCGCTCGAACGTTAAATGTCTGTGGCACATCTTAGTTATATATTGCTGTGCACCATTACTTATATATACTGTGACCACTACTTATAGTATATACTGTGCACCCTTACTTAATACACTGCACCCTAATCTTATATTGGCTGGGTCACCATTATTTATATATACTGGTACACACTTACTTATATACGGTGCACCCCTTACCTTATATGTACTGTTCACCCTACTTTATTTAACGTGCACCCTTCTTATATACTCTGTGGCACCCATACTTACTATATGACTGGGTACCCTTACTTGTTTATTACTACGTGCAACCCTACTTATACACTAATATGAACTCTTTATTAAAAACCCTCCCCCCCTAATTATAATCAAAACTGGGAACGAATATAACCCTCACGTATGTACTGTTGTGTACCCTTACTATAATACTATGCTCCTCAACTTATATTTACACTCTTTACTTATATATACTTTTTACTAACACAACCCCTATTATATATACGTGCACCCTCACTTATTTGTTCTGTGCCTCCTACATATATATACTTTGCAGCCTTACTATGTACTCGTGGAACCCTTACTTATATATCTGTGACCCCTACTTAAATACAGTGCTGCACCCCCCAACATTAATATATTGTATGCTTTTACTATACTGTATGTAATGGTCCCCTCCCCTTCCTGGTGCACCTTTATGATACCATACATGTGTTAGCCTTTCTAATATATACTGTACCTCTTACTTATATGTCATGTGCCCTCCGACTTATATATAGTGTGGCACCTTACTTAATGCACTAGTCCCCCTAACTGACTTCACCTACTGCGCTCCTCCCTATTTTCTCTTAAACTGAGCCACACAAACCCCTTTCACAGGAACGTATGCTTGCCTGAGCAGTATCCGGGTAGGCCATACTGCCGTGTCCCCATACAAAAGAACTATAAGCGGGCTACGCTCCGTGATACAGTAAGATATACGCATGTCCTGTAGCTCGGATCACGGTGCAGTGAGAATATGGCAATACCTTACTGCGCCACCTTACACAGCCAGAGGTATTAACACTATGTGCACTTTTGATGGCTATCGCCCGTCACCTATACACGGGGACTTCGGATCATAAAGGTGGGACAGTTCATAGAGTTTTTCCACTATTGCAATAACTAATTGCATCTGTTTTATATACTTTTTTTTCTGAAAATGTATACCGACATAGTTCTGATTACACATTGGTTCACTAAGACTATTAAATGTTTTTGTACTAAGTACCTGTATTGAAACATTCATTGATAAGCCTCATGATGTCATCGTGTGCGCACCAATATATCTGCACTGCACCGCACCACTCCATCTCTATAAAGGCGGCTGTCACTGAACAACGCAAGAGGTGAAATAGAGCACACCCTTTTATCACACTATTTTTGAGTGCTGCCTGCTTGGGATTACTTGTTGGAGGGTACGTAGATATATGAGTGCGTTGCTCTGCTATCTCCACCGTGCCATAGAGAAGTATGAGCAGCCGCCGCAGTCGTGTAACTTGGCTTTCTTCCTCGATCATCCATAGTCTCAGGGGTCTCAAACCCCTGTTCTCCGTGATCCATGTGGACCCCGCACCGATCAGCAGGTTAGTCACTATACTCTCTGTATAGGCACACTGTCTACCTAACCCCTTTATATTAATTGCTCTCTCTATGCTACTTCTTTATAACTATGTGGCACATATGATTGCATTTGCATGTGCTAGGACAGTTAGCTACTTACGTACTAGTGATAGTTTGCTGGAGTACAGCTGTACTTAGAGGGGTTTCTGTACGTGGTGTCTATATGTGTGTGGAAATTCACACCTTGCCCTTAGTTTTCCTCTGTTTTATTCATTTTTAAATTATTATCCTAGTAAATAATGATGGTTATTAATAATATGTCCCGCAGAGGCCCAGCCCGTAGAGTTTCAGCCAAAATAGGGCAAATGCACCCAGAGGTAACTACCCACGCCTAGGCCCATCAGAGAGGCACTAGTCCCACACAGAGGCACCAGCCCACAGAGGCATCAGCCCCACAGGGGTTTCAGCCAAAAGGGCCAATGCACAGAGGCACTAGCCCACAGAGGCCCCAGCCCACAGAGCAAATAGCCCACAGAGGCTCCGCCAACAGTAGGCACTAGCCACAGAGGCACAAGCCACATAAGGGCACCAGCCCACGAGGCACAATCCCACAGAGGCATCACCCACAGTGGCACTAGTCCACAAGGCATCAAAGCCCACAAGGCACAGCCTCACAGAGGCATCAGCCACAGAGTCATCCAGCGCCAGAGGCACTAGCCCACAGAGCATTAGCCCAAAGAGGCACAGCACACAGAGGCAACAGCCCCCAGAGTCAACCATCCCACAGAGCATCAGCCCATAGAGGCACTAGCCCACAGAGGCATTAGCCCAAAGAGGCATCAGCCTACATAGGCAACTAAGCCCCCAAGAGTCACTAGCCCACAGAGGCACAGCCCACAGAGGCACCGCCCATCAGAGGCATTAGCCCAAAGGCATCAGCCCACAGAGGGCACTAGCCCACAGAGGCCCTATCCCACATATGCATCAAATCACCCAAAGAGGCATCACCCACAGAGTGCACTGCCCAAGAGGCACCAGCCCCACTGAGGCACTAGCCCAAAGAGGAACACCCACAGAGGCATTTTCCCAAAGAGCATCAGCCCACAGAGGCAACCATCCCAAAGAGGCATTCGCCCAAGAGGCATCACCGCCCACAGAGGCACAAGCCCCCGAAGTCATCAGCCCAAAGAAACCTGCCCACAGATGCACCAGCCCAGAGGCATCCCAGCCCAAAGAGGCACCATCCCCACAGAGGCATTAGCCCAATAGGCTCAGCCCACAGAGGCACCAGCCAAAAGGCATCACCCACAGAGGCATCGCCCACAGAATGCATTATCCCAAGCACAGCCCAAAGAGGCACATCAACCCAAAGAGGCATCAGCCCACAGAGGCACAGCCCCCAGAGGCCATCAGCCGAAAGAGGCATCAGTCCAAAGAGGCACTAGCCCACAGAGGCCCTAAGCCCAAAGAGGCACTAGCCCACAGAGGCCTAGCCCAAGAGCGAGCACTAGCCCAGAGTTCCAAGCCACGAGGCAGTGCCCAAAGCGGCATCATCCCCAGATGTACTAGCCTACAAGGCAGCGCCTTAAATTTGGCAAACGATAGAGTTTAAGGAGTTTGTAATGATTGTTATCGGTTTTTGATTTTATTCTAGTTTAAATGTGTTTGTATAATTATATGATTGTATAGTTTTTGTCTTCATATTAGTTAACTTTATTTCTTATGTATAGTAAAAACCAAAAAAAAAAACACTTTAATAACTTTGGGTCCTATAGATAAGGATGCATGTCTGTGTGCGCATGGCTACTGTCATTGTCGCTGGCAACAGAACGCATCTTCCTTCTATAACAGCCTAGAGAATAGGTAATCTGACACTGACCAAGGGTGGAAGTGGAGATTTGAAAGAAAGATTTAAGAGAAGATCCTGTGTCGTCACTCAGAGTCAGAGGGGACCAAGAAGACCAACTGCAACAGTTACACGCTTCAATAAACCTAAGGATGGAGACCGCTGGCCATCTGTGAAATATTGGGACTAGCACCTGGGCACAGTGTAGCTACAGTCTCTAAACCTTGGCCGGCCTGATGGTGTTTTCCTTTTGCCAGCTTAGTAAGTCCTGGCATACAAGTCGCACAACCCCTGGCCACCAGTCTACTGCAGGCAGAAGTATTGTGGCAGCCAGAGAGTTTTAGGCCTCTTCTTTGCACGACAGAAGGAATTAACAACTGCACCCCTGCATTTGGCCCACAAAAAGCCCAGATGTGCAGACAGATGAGTGCATCATTACAGTGGACACTTTTTTTTAGGGTTGACTCTAAACACCCAAAGTGCCCTTGTTTTATAATAACCTTTTAGAAAGTTAGAAGCATGACAAGAAGATTCTCTGATGATAGCCCTTTCCACTTGACAAGAGGGAGAGGGTTCCCTTAGACCTTTTTGGAGTATTCGTGTTCTAAGAAGACTGGTTTGGGGAGGCATGGCAGAATGTGAATCATTGATGACCACCGCCTCATGATGATGCATGAAAATCAAGATGGGTTTTTACGAGTAAGGGCCGATTATGAAACTTTCATCCCAGGTTCTTGATGGGATGAGTGGGTAGACAACCCGACCTTATCACCAGTAAAGCATGAGAAACCATGTTTCTCTTTTGTCTTAATCTGAATTGACTCTTCTGTGCCTCATACCATTTGGTGGTAAATTTTCTGAACCCCACCCCCAGCACATCTGCGGCACATTGGGCAGGGTGGTAAGCAGAAACAAGGCTGGTTTTGTATGAAAAATACTTAATATTTATTGGGTTTTGTGGAACAGATTGGGGCACATTTACTTCATGGCCACCGGAGTTCACTGAAATGTGCATTGTCCTGATTCACCAAGATCGTGCACCTGCACTCATGAATGTGTCGCTTCCTCCCCGCTCAGGTCAAAGACTTCACATCTATTTTGTGGTGGCATTTTTAACATAGGGCATGTGACACATTTAAAAGTTAATACCTTCGCTCATTCCGAATCAGTCGGACCGACTAATAATGGCACCACCCCCCTATTTGTGCCCGCATGCAGACCAAGCGCAGCTGTGCCACAAATGGTCGCACTTTCACAAGACCACACAGAAATTCTTAAATATCTGTGTCACGCCCTTTTAGGGCACAAAAACGGTGTCTCCTTTCCATCAAATGAGCATGCACGCGGCCCTTAGTTAAAAAATGAGCCCATTGTGTGCAAACTCATCCCAATGCAGTTATTGTATTAAATTTACTGGCCGTTGTGAGATATAACCTAGGAACTTATCCAGTTTCGATTTTCCTCGGGGTTGTCCATGATTGCGGATGATGAACGAGTAAATTTCAGCTTGTTTTAATCAATCACTTAGGTTCTCTTGAATAGAGTTGCGGAATCATGTTATCCCTTTCATACAAATCGTCCTTTGGATACCTGTGCAAATCAACTGTATCTCCTCAGATAAAGTGGAGCTAAATGTAGGTCCCGAGAGTTACCCCTAATTAATCACAAGCGTGCCATCTTTACAAATCCGTCACCAGATGCAGACAGGCGGTATTGTCAGTCTTTAGATTTTAAGAGATCTGTACTAAATTCTTGTGGTCCATGACTATCAGAATGGAATTGATTTATTAAACTAATCTCCTGTCCCAAGTGACGTTTTGGGTTGCATGCAATGGAGATATGCAGTGACGATATACTATAGAGCATTGAGAACCAACAATAAAATCCATAGACAGGCTCCTGCCATGACTGAAAGGTTTGGAGTATTGTGCCCGATGGCCATTGAATTCTGTAACCAGGAAGACCCCAGAATGCTGACTATCATCTTGGCAATCACTATGCTTCGATATACATTGTTTGGTGCAGTAGCAGATCACACTTCAGTTAGCTTATTACATCAACTCCCACCAAGGATAAGAACTAGGATAGCACCAGAGAGGTTCCCTATCTGGCTAAGCTAGAGAAACTTCCCGTGACTCCGAAGGTAAAAAAAATGAATGGTTGTATATTGTCTCTAAAACGTAATTAGGGGCACCAAGAGAATTCCTTTTCTTCATATTAGAGATTCATATTAGATATGACAACAGCACACTTAGGGTCAACCTCTTCAATTGTCCCAGTTTCTGGAGAGTTCGTACAAAATTTCACTTGGTGCCTGAAACTAGCAAAATCTAAACTCAAGTGGTCTATACTTTAATTACTGTCAAGAGTCTGGGCTGTCCGAAAAAAAAAAAAACGAAAAACACCTGATGGGTTCTTCTGGGTACCCGGGACTTCTGCATTTTGGTACATCTGAAAATTAACCACCCTGTCCGTCTCTCAACCAGGGTGTTCTGGAACCTGATCTGTCAGGCCATCCCCGAACCATGACTCAGAAGCTTCCCTGGTTTTCCAACGAAGAAGATCAAATCCGAAATTGGATACTTGTGGTTACAGTCTTTTTCCATCAAGGTTCTTCAATTTCCCCAATTGCATTATCCCCCACCCCACCCCCCCTCCCATAAGTATGCTGTCAACTCCCAACATATCTTCCTTTTAGTACAGCAAGAACCAAGAACTGTCCCCTGGGTCCCTAAACTCCTCTTCAGTGACGGCTAAGGTGACTTTTATTTTAATTGCTAAGATGGTACATGCTCTATCATCATTGGCCTTGCAATTTGGAACAAAATTTTCAATATGTATCCGATGCACACACTTCTGGGTCTCGAGACCTGTTGGGTGTATTCAGGCACAGTGTCCTTGCTATGCCCTGCCAAACTTCAACATGTTCTCAATACAGAACAGCATTGATGGTCGATGGGACTCCCTCCCCCTGTGTGGTACGGATGGATGTTTGCTGTCAGGCACATGTAGTCATTTAAACTACCAGAAGTCATTAAATGGTGTATCCTGTCACATATTGCTAGAATATGATCAACCCAAAGGGTCGTAGCACTCCGATTTACATGTGAGGTTAATTGCCCCCAGGGCCAGGGTGCTGCAAGTCTTGATCCCTCCCGGTCTGTATTTCATAGGTCGTGACAGAAAGAACAGGAATGCTAGAGTCATATGGAAAAGACTTATATTCTGCTTTTATAGTGAGGCCTCCCTTAAATACAAATCATGTGACCTCATAGGGAAGGTTCCTCCAGGAATTGCCCAGCAATGCCATGAACTGGCCACCAATAAATGGCAGGCGTGTAACTCAATTTCTTGCCACCAGAGGGATTTGCAATGTGCTTCCTCCATCTGCCCATTAGAGGGATCAATTCAAAGAGATGTGATCACATAATGGAGTAGAGCATGGAAAGGAGAACACAGAGACACTGGACACTGATTCTAATCTTGCTGAATTATTTTATAATGCTACTTCTCCTGTACTTTACATATGGGAACAAGAAACATCCTGACTAAAAGATTTTATTCTCAGCGGACGGTGTTCAGAAGATGCGGAGAAACTACTGCCTGTGAAGTGTTGCCTGTATAGGTGAAGGTGCGCTACCCCTGCAGTGCTCAATGGTTGTATGCTCAATCCTCCTTGCATTGTCCTCATCAGTAGGCCAAGGTGATGATCTTTCGGCTTTGGCCGAAATAGCAGTAATAGTAGTAGTTCGCCGATAGAGTAGAGAACAAACTCATCTGAAATGTTGCTTCCAACACCTTCATCAGAGATCACCGCACTGTTTTCTGTTGAGAAGTGCTAAGGTGCCTACCCCACCGGAAGCCAACCTGCACATATAAAGATACTATTAGCAAAGGCAAGATATTACATAATGGAGTGAGTGTTGGCAACACCTTCCAGTGCAGAAGCCCCTCCTCAGGTCGAATAATACTCTGCATGAAAGCATCTAGAGCAGGGATCCCCAAACTACGGCCACATACAACAGTTTTCCGGTATCCGGCCCCCTCGTATCCTACCATTCTGGCTGCATCTTGGCAGTTGGCAGGGTGTCTGCTTCCGGCCGTCAGGAAGTCCTGCCTCACTGTAATTTCCTTCGATGCGGCCCGAACAAGTCCGCTCAATCACTATTACTGCAGGTGGCGGCGATGTGGCCAGAAGACAAAACCCCGGCACCATCAACTTTACCTACCTGGATGCGCGGCCGTGTGATGACTTCATCACCAACCGCTCACCCCTTCCCTGTCCGACCTTGGCCACCAGAAATAAGATGCAGGAGCCAGAGTTGGTACAGAATTTCTCTTCTTTTTGTTTAACATCCGTAGAAAATTGTGGTGTCCGGGCCCTAAAGAATGAAATAATTAATTATGGGGGCAGCATAGAAAATAATTAATGGTGGAGGGCAGCATAAGAAATAATTAATGTTGGGTGGCAGCATATGAAATAATTAATGATGGAAGGACAGCATATGAAATAATTAATAGTGAGGGGCAGCATATGAAATAATTATGGAGGGGCATCACAGGAAATAGTAATGGGCAGCATAGGAAATAATTATGGGGGCTCATAGGAATAATAATGGTGGAGGGGGCAGCATATGAATATTATTGGTGGAGGGCAGCTTATGAAAATAATTAATGGTGAGGGGTCAGCATAGAAAATAATTTTTATGGGTTTGATATGAAATATGGTGGAAGAGGCAAGCCATATGAATAATTAATTGTGGGGGCAGCGTATGAAATAATTATGGTGAGGGGCGCATCTAAATCATAATTGAGGGGATATGAAATAATTACTAGTGGAGGGGCACATATTAAAAATTAATGGTGGAGGCAGCATATCAATAATTTATGGGAGTGGGTCCCATTCAATATTTAATAATTAATTGGACCCAATTAATTCATTCATTGGGCCTAATCATAAACTAGTTCCAGAGATAGGGTGCAGTATGTAAAAGAATTAATTGGGGGGGGGTGGCTAGTGTATTACAGATGCGTCCCATGTACGCTCGCCGCTGGTGTTTTCAAGTCTTAAGGGGCATTGAAACTGCCCCCTATGTAAAGTTTGGGTACCCCTGGTCTAGAGTAATGCATTATGCCTTCAAACTGGTCCCCAAAGTTATGCGGTCACCCCACCCCCTGGCCGCTGGATGCACACAGACTTTACATTGACTCTGTACTCTTTAGCTTAGCCTTAGGGGCTTTTTTTTCTTTATTTTGGTTAGTTAGTGTAGGGACTCGCAAGGATGATGAATCCCGTGAACGTGGGTGCGGCTTACGCTTTTCATACTCTGAATTTCATTTGAGCCTGAACAGTTAAACTAATACCTCATTGAAGATTGATCAGTAGTGGGGCAGATTTATTACCCAGTTGTTCGCGATCCAGCGGTCGCGTCTCTGCGTTGGATTCAGGTCCGGCCGGGATTCACAAGGTAGTTTCCCCTCCGACGTCCACCAGGTGGGCGCTGGCTGCGCTGAAGAGCCGTAACACTCTCAATTCACTGGCCTATCCTGGTTGAGTCCCGCGCCACTTTCGGTTTTTTAAATGCGGGGCGGCTTTTTCCAACCGTCGGGGTTTTTGTTCAGCCACTCCCCCCTATTTCCCGTCGTGTCATGCACTCCGATGCGGCCCATCCCGATCGTGTGCGCCAAAAACTCCGGGCAATACAGGGAAAATCGGTGCAAATCGAAAATCTTTCCGGGTACCACATCGGAAAGACACCGGTAATCGGGCGCCTTAGATAAATGACCCTCAGTGGGTCTTTAAAGTTTAGGGGCTGCAGGCTATATATTGGGGCGGAATGGCTATATAGTGGGGGAAAGGGCTGCAGGCTATATACTGGGGATTCATGGCTGCATAGTGGGGGCAGGGGCTGCAGGCTATTCACCGGGACTGAATGGCTGCATAGTGGGGGCAGGGGCTGCAGGATATATAATGGGGCTGAATGGCTATATAGTGGGGGCAGGGACTTCAGGCTATGTACTGGGGCTGAATGGCTATATAGTGGGGGCAGGGACTGCAGGTTATATACTGGGGCTGAGTGGCTACATAGTGGGGGCAGGGACTGCAGGATATATATTGGGGCTGACTGTCTTTATACTAGGAGCAGGTGCTGCAGGCTATGTACTGGGGCCGAATGATTATATAGTGGGGGCAGGGACTGCAGGCTATATACTGGAGCTGAATGGCTATACAGTGGGAGAAGGGACTTCAGGCTTTAGACTGGAGCAGAATGGCTATATAGTGGGGGCAAGGGCTGCAGGCTATATACTGGGGCTGAATGGCTATATAGTGGGGGCCAGCGCTGCAGGCTATATACTGGGGCTGAATGGCTATATAGTGGGGGCAGGGGCTACAGGCTATATACTGGGGCTAGCTGTTTTTATACTAGGGGCAGGGGCTGCAGGCTATATACTGGGGCTGCATTTCTATATACAGTGGGAAGGGGCTGCAGGTTATATACTTGGGGGCAATGGCTGCTGGCTATATACTGGGGTCAGATACTGGCAGCAGGGGCTTGCTGGCTATATACTGGAGAGTGGATGCCAGCTATATACTGGAGGACAGGGCGCTGGCTGGCTATATACTGGGGGCAGGGGCTTTCTGGCTATATACTGGGGACAGTGGCTGCTGGCTATATACTGGGGCTAGCTGTTTTTATACTAGGGGCAGGGGCTGCAGGCTATATACTGGGGCTGCATTTCTATATACAGTGGGAAGGGGCTGCTGGTTATATACTTGGGGGCAATGGCTGCTGGCTATATACTGGGGTCAGGTAGGCAGTGCCTCTGTGTGCGGAGTGCCTTCTGTGGCTAGTGCCTCTGTGGTCTGGTGCCACACTCTGTGTGGTATGCCTCTTTTGTGTAGCATTTTGGCGCGATTATTTTTTCCTGGCTGAAACTCGCCTCCAGTCTCTGTGCACGGCGGATGCTCCTCTGTAGCGCTGGTGCCGTTGGTGCCAACTATGCTTTCTTCTGGGCATTCAGTGCCTTGTTCGTCTGTCTGTGGGCTGGTGCTTGATAGTGGGCTGTGACCTTTCTCTGGGCATTGCCTATTTTGGCTGAAACCCTACGGGCTGGTGCCTCTGCATGCGGGCATCTAATTTGTAATAACCTCCATTATTTACTAGTATAATAATTATAAAATGAATAAACAGAGGAAAACTAAGGGCAAGGATGTGAATTTCCACACACTATCAGACACCACAGTACAGAAACCCACTCTATGTACAGCTGTACTCCAGAATATGATCATAGTACGGTAAGTAGCTACGTCCTACCATGCAACTGCAATCATATGTAGCCACATAGTTATTAAAAGAAGTAGCATGAGAGAGAGCAATTAATATAAAGGGGTTAGGTCTAGACAGTTGGCCCTATAGAGAGTATATAGTGACTACCTGCTGATCGGTGGGGTCCCACATGGATCACAAGAGAACAGGGGTTTGAGTACCCCTGTTTAGACCTGAGATGATCGAGAAAGCCAATGTCAACCATGCGGCGCGGCTGCTCATACTTCTCTATGGCACAGGTGGAGATAGCAGAGCAACGCACTCATCTCTCGTCCCCTCCAGTCAATAATCCCAAGCAAGGCGCAGCCTCAAATAAAGTGATAAAAGGGTGAGTCTCTATTTCACCTCTTGCAGTTTTTCAGCGCACAGCCGCCTTTATAAGCTGGATGGAGTGGTGGCAGGTGCAGCATAGATTTGGTGCGCACACGTGAGACATCATGAGGCTTATCAATGAATGATTCAATACAGGTACTTAGTACAAAAACATTTACATAGTCTTAGTACCAATGTGTAATCAGAACTGAGTGCAGGTCATACATTTTCAGAAAAAATATATATAAACAGCATTCAATAGTTATTGCAATAGTGAAAACCTATGACTGTCCACCTCCTTTGATTACCTCCGGAACTCCTCCATGTGCAGTAGGTGACTGGGGCATAGCCATCCAGTGCACATGTGTTAATACCTCTGGCGTGTAAGGAGGCGCCATGTAAGGTATTGCCATATTTCTCACTGCACCGTGACCGAGCTACAGGACATGCGTATATCTTACTGTATCACGGCGTAGCCCGCTAGTCTTGTGTATGGGACCGGCGGCAGATGCTCACACCCGCGGATTACTGCTCAGGCAAGCATACGTTCCTGTGAAAGGGGTTTTAGTGTGCTCAGTTTAAGTAGAAAATAGGGGGAGCGCAGTTATGTGAAGTTAGGGGGACATAGTGCATTTAAGTAAGGGTGCACAATATATATAAGTAGAGGGGCACATGACATATAAGTAAGAGTGTACAGTATATAATAGAAAGGCATACACATTATGTATACATAAAGGTGCCCAGGAAGGGGAGGGGAACACTTACATACAGTATATAAAGATTCAATATTTAAGTGGGGGCAGCACTGTATATATAGAGTAGGGGTGCACAGATTTATAGTAGGGTGTCACATTTATATTAAGTACCTCGTAGGCTTTATGCAAAGTATATATGTAGGAGGCACAGAACAAATAGTGAGGGTGCACAGTATATATAGTATGGGGTTTGCTCGTAACAGTATATATAAGTAAAGATGTAAATATAAGTTGAGGAGCATAGTATTTATATGTAGTACACAACATCATACGTGAGGGTATATCTCGTTCCCAGTTGATATAATTAGGGGGAGAGGTTTATATAATTATAGAGTTCACATATTATTATAAGTGAAGGTGCATCTTATATACAACGTAAGGGTACCCAGCTCTATATAGTATGGGTGCCAGCAATATATAAATAGGGTGCACGTTATATAAAGTAGGGGTGAACAGTACATTAAGTAAGGTGCACAGTATATAATAAGTAAGTGTGTCACAGTATATATAAATAATGGTGCCCAGCAAATATATATAGAAGGGTGCACAGTTATATATAAGTAAGGGTGCACAGTATCTAGGTAATGTATATATAATAATGGTGCACAGCATATTAACTAAGGATGCACGTACATTTAATTAGAGGGGGCTTGATTTTATAATTTGGGTACACATTATATATAGTATATGGCGTGCACAGTATATGCATTAGAGGTGCCCGAGTATATATAAGTAGGGGTATAGCTCCTATAAATTTGGGTGCAACACATATATTAGATTGGGCTTTTGCAGGTTTATTCTAGGTAAGGGCGGCACTGAACATATAAATGAAACGGGTTTTACCATACATAGATAGGTAAGGTTTTCTCAATATAAGTATAGCTAAGGTGTACCCTACTTTTGACAAGGAAAAAAACCTGGGAAAACCTATGTTACTAGGATAATGGTAAATGCATTTTTGTCACAGTGTCAGCCAGTATGTAGCAGCCAACAGCCCCCTGATTCCACCATTATTAGCCAGTCAGTCCCGTCCCCCAGTATATACGTCCGGAAAGCTCCTGCCCCAGTAAAGCCCCCATCGCCTGTCCTCGGCAGTTATTACCGGCCACACACGGTCCTCCAGTATATAGCAGCAAGGCCCTGCTGGCCAGTAATATATTCAGCTAGTTCTGCCCCCACTTATGTAGCCAGATAGTCCAGACCCCAAATACAGCCAGCTGCGCTTGCCCCCTATATTTGCCGAACATGCTCCCGCCCCATATTATACAGAGGCCATCCAGCCCCTGACCTCCCCGTATCTAGCCAGCCAGCGCCCTGTCCTCCAGTATCTAGCCGGCATCCACTTCTCCCAGCTATAGCCAGCAATCCCCTCTTCCAGTATATAGTCCTAGTTGCTGCCACCCCAGTACTGTAGCCAGATAGTCCCACCAGACCCCAATAGACATCCTGCGCTTGCCTCCCTAGTATTAGGCCTGACGCGCCCTGCGCCCATAGTTAGCACAGCCATCCAGACCTGACCCCAGTAAAAGCGGTTATATACTTGGGGGCAATGGCTGCTGGCTATATACTGGGGTCAGGGGCTGCTGGCTGTATACTATGGGGCAGGGGCTGTCAGGCTAAATACTAGGGGGCAAGCGCTAGCTGGCTGTATATTGGGGTCTGGTACTATCTGGCTACATACTGGGGGCAGCAACTAGCTGACTATATACTGGCAGCAGGGGCTTGCTGGCTATATACTGGAGAGTGGATGCCGGCTATATACTGGAGGACAGGGCGCTGGCTGGCTATATACTGGGGTCAGGGGCTGCTGGCTGTATACTATGGGGCAGGGGCTGTCAGGCTAAATACTAGGGGGCAAGCGCTAGCTGGCTGTATATTGGGGTCTGGTACTATCTGGCTACATACTGGGGGCAGCAACTAGCTGACTATATACTGGCAGCAGGGGCTTGCTGCTATATACTGGAGGACAGGGCGCTGGCTGGCTATATACTGGGGGCAGGGGCTTTCTGGCTATATACTGGGGACAGTGGCTGCTGGCTACATACTGGGGAACAGGGGGCTGGCTGGCTATATACTGGCTGGACACTGTGACAAATGCATTTCCTATCCTAAGTAAATAGGTTTTCCCAGGTTTTTTTTTGTCAAAATTAGGTACCTTAGCTTATACTTATATTGAGAAACCTTACTTATATGTACTGTAAACCCTTTTCTTTATATGTTCAGTGCCTCCTTACCTATATATACCATGCACCCAATCTAATATATGTGTTGCACCAATATTTATATGAGCTATGACCCCTACTTATATATACTGGGCACCCTTAATTGCATATACTGTGCACCCATACTTATATATAATGTGTACCCATAATTATATAAATCAAGCCCCTCTACTTAAATGTACTGTGCACTCTTAGTTATATATGCTGTGCACCATTACTTATATATACTGTGACCACTTACTTATATATACTGTGCACCCTTACTTATATATAACGTGCACCCTATCTTATATATGCTGTGCACCATTATTTATATATACTGTGACCACTTACTTATATATACTGTGCACCCTTACTTATATGTACTGTTCACCCCTACTTATATATAACGTGCACCCTATCTTATATATGCTGTGCACCCATACTTATATGAGCTGGGTACCCTTACTTGTATATACTGTGCACCCTTACTTATACATAATATGAACTCTTAATTATATAAACCTCCCCCCCTAATTATATCAACTGGGAACGATATACCCTCACGTATGTATGTTGTGTACTCCTACATATAAATACTATGCTCCTCAACTTATATTTACATCTTTACTTATATATACTGTTTACTAAGACACCCCCTACTTATATATACTGTGCACCCTCACTTATTTGTTCTGTGCCTCCTACATATATATACTTTGCAGCCTTACTATGTACTGTGAACCCTTACTTATATAATCTGTGACCCCCTACTTATATATACAGTGCTGCCCCCAACTTAAATATATTGTAAGCTTTTACTATACTGTATGTACAGTGTTCCCCTCCCCTTCCTGGGCACCTTTATGTATACATAATGTGTATGCCTTTCTATTATATATACTGTACACTCTTACTTATATGTCATGTGCCCCTCTACTTATATATAGTGTGCACCCTTACTTAAATGCACTATGTCCCCCTAACTTTCACATACTGCGCTCCCCTATTTTCTACTTAAACTGAGCACACTAAAACCCCTTTCACAGGAACGTATGCTTGCCTGAGCAGTAATCCGGGGTGAGCATACTGCCGGGTCCCATACAAAGACTAGCGGGCTACGCCGTGATACAGTAAGATATACGCATGTCCTGTAGCTCGGTCACGGTGCAGTGAGAAATATGGCAATACCTTACATGGCGCCTCCTTACACAGCCAGAGGTATTACACATGTGCACTTTTGGATGGCTATCGCCCAGTCACCTATGCACAGGAGGACGTCGGATTCATAAAGGAGGTGGACAGTCCATAGGTGTTTCACTATTGCAATAAACTATTGAAATGCTGTTTATATACTTATTTTTTCTGAAAATGTATGACCTGCACTAGTTCTGATTACACATTGGTCACTAAAGACTATGTAAATGTTTTTGTACTAAGTACCTGTATTGAATCATTCATTGATAAGCCTCATGATGTCATCAGTGTGCGCCCAATATATCTGCCCTGCACACCACTCCCATGCTTCATAAAGGCGGCTGTGCAGCTGAAACACTGCAAGAGGTGAAATAGAGATCACCCTTTTATCACTATTTTTGAGGTGCTGCCTTGCTTGGGATTATTGTATGGAGGTGACGGAGATAGATGAGTGCGTTGCTCTGCTATCTCCACCTGTGCCATAGAGAAGTATGAAGCAGCCGCCGCATGTGTGACTGGCTTTCTCGATCATCTCAGGTATAACAGGGGTACATCAAACCCCTGTTCTCGTGATCCATGTGGGACCCCACCGATCAGCAAGGTAGTCACTATACTCTGTATAGGGCCCAACTGTCTATGACCTAACCCCTTTATATTAATTGCTCTCTCTATGCTACTTCTTTTAATAACTATGTGGCTACATATGATTGCAGTTGCATGTGTAGGACAGTAGCTACTTACCGTACTAGTGATATATTTCTGGAGTACAGCTGTACATAGAGGGGTTTCTGTACTGTGTGTCTATAGTGTGTGGAAATTCACATCCTTGCCCTTAGTTTTCCTCTGTTTATTCATTTTTATAATTATTATACTAGTAAATAATGTAGGTTATTAAATAATATAGATGCCCGCAGAGGCACCAGCCCGTAGAGGTTTCAGCCAAAATAGGGCAAATGCCCACAGAGGTACTAGCCCACTAGGCACCAGCCCAGAGAGGCACTAGCCCACAGAGGCACCAGCCCACAGAGGCATCAGCCCACAGAGGTTTCAGCCAAAATAGGCCAAATGCCCACAGAGGCACTAGCCCACAGAGGCACCAGCCCACAGAGGCACTAGCCCACAGAGGCATCAGCCCACAGAGGCACTAGCCCACAGAGGCACAAGCCCACAGAGGCACCAGCCCACAGAGGCACAAGCCCACAGAGGCATCAGCCCACAGAGGCATCAGCGCATAGAGGCACTAGCCCACAGAGGCATTAGCCCAAAGAGGCATCAGCACACAGAGGCATCAGCCCACAGAGGCACCAGCCCACAGAGGCATCAGCCCATAGAGGCACTAGCCCACAGAGGCATTAGCCCAAAGAGGCATCAGCCTACAGAGGCACTAGCCCAAAGAGGCACTAGCCCACAGAGGCATCAGCCCACAGAGGCACCAGCCCACAGAGGCATTAGCCCAAAGAGGCATCAGCCCACAGAGGCACTAGCCCACAGAGGCACAAGCCCACAGAGGCATCAGCCCACAGAGGCATCAGCCCACAGAGGCACTAGCCCAAAGAGGCACCAGCCCACAGAGGCACTAGCCCAAAGAGGCACCAGCCCACAGAGGCATTATCCCAAAGAGGCATCAGCCCACAGAGGCACCAGCCCAAAGAGGCATTAGCCCAAAGAGGCACAAGCCCACAGAGGCACAAGCCCACAGAGGCATCAGCCCAAAGAGGCACTAGCCCACAGAGGCACCAGCCCACAGAGGCACCAGCCCAAAGAGGCACCAGCCCACAGAGGCATTAGCCCAAAGAGGCATCAGCCCACAGAGGCACCAGCCCAAAGAGGCATCAGCCCACAGAGGCATCAGCCCACAGAGGCATTAGCCCAAAGAGGCATCAGCCCAAAGAGGCATCAGCCCAAAGAGGCATCAGCCCACAGAGGCACTAGCCCACAGAGGCATCAGCCGAAAGAGGCATCAGCCCAAAGAGGCACTAGCCCACAGAGGCACTAGCCCACAGAGGCACTAGCCCACAGAGGCACTAGCCCAAAGAGGCACTAGCCCACAGAGGCACAAGCCCACAGAGGCATTAGCCCAAAGCGGCATCATCCCACAGAGGTACTAGCCTACAGAGGCAGCTGCCTTAAATTGCAAAAACGATAGAGTTTAGGAGTTGTAATGATTGTATCGGTTTTGATTTTATTCTAGTTTAATGTGTTTGTATATATTATATAGATTGTATTAGTTTTGTCTTCATATGGGGGGGGGGGCAGTGTATTACAGATGCGGTCACATGTACCGCTAGCGCTGTGTTTTCAAGGTCTGAAAGGGACAGTGAACTGCCCCCTATGTAAAAAGTTTGGGGACCCCTGGTCTAGAGTAATAGCAGTATGCCTTCAACTTTGTGTCCCCAAAGTATGCGGTACCCCGGCCGCTGGATGCACAGCAGACGTTACATTGACTCTGGACTCTTTAGCTTAGCTTAGGGCTTGTTTTTTTATTTTGGGTAGTTAGTGTAGGGACTCGCAAGATGATGAGGACCCGTGACGTGGGTTGCGAGCTTACGCTTCTCGCAAGATGATGAGGACCCGTGACGTGGGTTGCGAGCTTACGCTTTTCAGACTCTGATTTCATTTTAGCCTGAAAAGTAAACTAATACCTCATTGAAGATTGATCAGTGGGGCAGATTTACTTACCCAGTCTGTTCGCGATCCAGCGGCGCGTTCTCTGCGTTGGATTCAGGTCCGGCCGGGATTCACTAAGGTAGTTCCTCCGACGTCCACCAGGTGGCGCTGCTGCGCTGAAGAGCATCGGAACACACTCAAATTAGTTACAGAAAGGCACATGGAGAGAGCAGCTTACACATCTCAGCGACTGCAAAGGGTAACTTGAGACTGTCAAGGGTTGGTGAGTATAAGGATGTTCTGGTCTGTGCAGATCTCTTCTCAGGTGGACAGAAGGTAGATGTACCAGTATGAGGTCAGGCTTTACACACTCCTTAGTCTGAAGAGAAGTGGGAAGGTGGAAAAACTGAATTAGACCATCCAGCTTGGAGTTCAGGAGGCAATGACAAATGTTTGTTAACAAACAAGAAACGTTTGTCAACTGATGAGAAATCAGGAAAACCACTTGTTAGATGTCTCCTTGTCTGATGTTTATATGTCAGCCTTTTTATTTTCTGTAGGAGTATTATGACTATAAGCTTGTTGAACATCATGTGACCATAGTAAAATATAATTATTATTATTATTATAAGTGTTTCCTATTTATGGAAGTTTTTTGTTAAATTATTGGGACCTGGCATAGAATTGTTAAAAGTAGTGTCTTTTCTAATAGTATGACATGTGCCAGGTGGTGGGTTCTATCTGTTATATATAGATCATTTTGGTCTTTGTGGGTCTAACATGATGTTGAGCAAGTTTAAAGGTCAAGGGAAAAATTTCAACCATTATTTGTAACTCAGTAGAGGATGAGAATTTCTAGTGACCGTCCTGTCTTAGTTTGTTTAGTCACCTGGTGGTGGCCTTGAGGGATTAATCAATTTTCGGGATTTTAAATTTATTGATTATAGGGATATGTATTTTTGCTGTTTTTGCTGTCTTTTAAGCTTGTGTTTTGCTTTTGTGTAAGGTAATTTAAAGCAACAGCTGAAGATGCTGAAACAGTACAAGTCAAAAGTGGTCCAAGCCCAGCAGAGTACAAGGGGAGATGATTAAAGCTTTCTGAAGTCAGATGATGTGACCCTTGAACTTCTGGAGTTTGGCGCCGCATAAGAAGATCACCCTACTTCAATACTTTATTTGATACAATCCCTTAGATATAGTGAAATAACTGGTCTGCAAGAGTTCCAGAGTTTTAGTATTTCCTTATGAGGTTGTGGCCCAACTGGTGAATGACTTGGAGTGTCCTGGTCCGGGGGATCCGGCCAGAAGTAGCTGTTTGGGTGCAACAACATAAGGAGGCAATAAATGTGTTCAAAAGGAGGAAATGTGAATGCAAATAAAATAATAATGTAATAAGTTTATGTGAACACAATTATTGCCTTGTGAAGGCTGTCTTAGGTCATTGACCACTGACAAGAATAGACATTGTACAAGTTTGTGAATGACAGCTGTAGCTGGACTCTGCAAGACTTCCCCCATCACTAAAGACTAGTTATATATTTAGTTGCACATTCTAGCTTTATCATCAGCTTTATGTAAAGGACAGATATGGCATCATGCGTTCTCTTATGTCATAAGTCACATGTTTATGTAGATTGTGAGGGGCAGTCCCAGGATTTCACTATATATAATAAAGTTTATTTGAATGCTCTGGGGGGAGAAGGTGGATGAAGCACTAAGCAAGCACGTGTCACCTGTGTCTCTGTCCCTACTCCCTACCCCCACCATCTCCCATGGGGGGGATGACTATGTTCTCTCTGTATGTCTGTCAGTCTGTCTGTCTCACTCTCTCACACCCATAGATAACTTGCTGTAAGCCGCTGCAATGACACCTCCATAACAGTAGTCTAGCCCTTGGAAAATATACTAGTGAACATGAAAGAAGTAGTCCCTACTTTGACACTTATTGACTGAGAAGATCTGATTGTTAGTTCTGTTAATTATTGTTTGTGTTCCATGTTAAGAAACAACACGCCAAACAAATAGACCGATTAGTAATGTATATCGGTACCCGCAAATACTAGGAAAGCGACCAAAGGAACTGGGCGCATATATGCCAAACTAAGAGGTTATACATACAGTTAATATGCAAAGCTGGATTATAGTGATGTGTAATTAGAACGAGAATTATAAACTTGAAAACTTGAAATGTGGAACTGTTTAATGTTGTTCAAATTATACATGTATGGAAAAATGCTAATAAAAAATATTTTGGAAAAAAAAAAGATCCAAATCTCAGTTACCACAATTGCCAAGGCCTCCCAATAAGTATTGGATCTAGTTTAATGTGGAGCCGCCCCCGCATCTGAAAAATCTCACCATCATGGACAATCTCATCAATATGACCATGTCCTTTAGGGCAGATTCTGACATCTTTACTCCCTATGGATGACTGGAAAAGTCTGATGACAAAGTAAATTTTACCATTCCTCAGAAGACCCGATTGGTTGCTTGGGTAGCAAGTAACTGGGGAGCAAAACAGAGAACTGAGTATTATACAGAGTTAAATAAGCATATCAAAGTAGATGTCTATGGAAAAGGTCATTTAGATCTTCCAAGACATCAAACATTGCAAACTCTGTCCACATATAAGTTTTACCTTGCTTTTGAGAATTCAATTCATGAAGATTATATTACAGAAAAACTCTGGAGAAATTCATTCCTTGCAGGAACAGTCCCAGTTGTTATGGGTCTTCCACGTAAAAACTATGAACGTTTTGTCCCACCAGACTCCTTTATTCATGTAGATGATTTTTCTAGTGCTCAAGAATTGGCTTCTTACCTCCTCAGTCTGGACAAAGATGATCAAAAATACCTGCTGTATTTTAACTAAAGGTCTAGATATCAACCGGTAAACCTGAAAAGTTTATGGGTTTCTAGATATTGTAAAGTATGTAAAGCACTGAAAGAAGCCCCATTATATAGAACAATATCAAGTATTGCTGAATGGTTCATATAGCCATGAAATTCATAGATTACCCAAATTGTCAAGGATTGGTAGAGGGATGTGTTTGTTTTTCAGAGATAAACCCCTTTTGTCCATTAGCTTTGTGAATAAGATGTAGTTCAGGGGTCAGGAACCTATGGCTTACAAGCCAGATGTGACTTTTTCGATGGCTGCATCTTGCCCGAGAGCCATAGGTTCTTAAATAAAAAGTGATTGGTACTGTGTGCATATAAGATGCACACAGAGCTGATTACTGGAGCTGATTACTGTCTACCTGCATCCTTTGTGTGACCGAGGCACCATTGTTGTTCGTTTGGCACCTTGGTCAAAGAGAGTGCAACGAGGAGCTGGCTGCAGGGAGTTCAGGTAGGTGAGTATTATTTTTTTTTCTCTTTTGCTGTGACTACCTATCTCCTGGGGGCATGTGCTTGGGCTTCCTATCTACTGAGGGGAATGTGCTGTGGCTTTCTATCTACTGGGAGCATGTGTAGGGACTCCATATGTACTGAGGGCATGTTTGGTGACTACCCATATTATGGGGGCTTGTGCTAGGGGCTACCTATCTAATGGGGGGCATGTGCTGGGGCTACCCATGTACTGGGGGGCATGTGCTGTGACTACCCATTTACTGGGGGTGAATATCCTGTGGCTAATTGGGGTCTGTGTGTTGTGTCTACGTATTTACTGGGGGCATGTGCTGTGGCTACCTATCTACGGGGCGGGGGGGGGGCGGGTGTATATTGTATGGTTCTTATGGAATGACATTTTACAATATGTGGCATTCATGGCTCTCTCAGCCAAAAAGGTTCCCAAGCCCGCTGATGTAGTTGCTCATGGAGAAGTGTAGTTATACCAAAGTCTTTCTTATACACATTAACAATTTACATTTACATTTATATTCAAACATTGTGTGAAAGAATATTTAAAATAAATTGAATAGTATTTAAAGGAAATGTGCTTCTAAATTTATTCCAATAGGTAACAGGTATAGAGGGGTTAGATTACATATTGAGTGGCTTACAGCTACAGTTAAAAGGGGACAATGAGGCTCTGGTGGCTGGAGACCAAGAGACTGCGGAAATACTAAATTACAGGCCTGTAAGCTTAACTGCAATTGTGGGGGAAATATAGGAAGGGTTAGTAAAAGACTGCATACAGGAACAGGAATGTGACATCACATATTATAATAAGTGATAACCAGCATGGGGTTACTATGAATAGAAGTTGTCAGACTAACCTGATCTGCTTCTATGAAGAGGTGAGTAGATGCCGGGATGGAGGAGCTGCTGTGGATATTGTGTTCTTGGACTTTGCAAAAGCCTTTGACACTGTCCCTCATAGACGCCTGATGGGTAAAATAAGGTCTAGTGGTTTGGCAGGAATCATTTGCAATTGGATAGAGAACTGGCTGAAGGATCGTATCCAGGGATTTGTGGTCAATGATTCCTACTCGGAATGGTCACCAGTTATGAGTGGTGTACCCCAGGGTTCTGTGCTTGGCCCACTACTATTTAATATATTTAATTATATAGAGGTAGGAATTAATAGCACTGTGTCTATTTTTGCAGATGACACCAAGCTGTGTAGTGTAATACAGTCTATGGAGGATGTTCATAGGCTGCAAGGTGACTTGGACAAACTGAGTGTTTGGTCATCCACTTGGCAAATGAGGTTCAATGTGGATAAATGTAAGGTTATGCACCTGGAGGCTAATAATCTACAGGCAACATATGTCCTTGGCAGAGTAAATATGGGAGAGTCTCTCATTGAGAAGGACCTGTGGGTCCTAGGAGATCATATATTAAATAACAGCATGCAATGTCAATCAGCTGCCTCTAAAGCCAGTAGGACCTTGTCATGTATCAAAAATGGTATGGAGTCCCGGGATAGGGATGTAATATTACCACTGTACAAGGCATTGGTTCGGCCTCACCTGGAATATGCTGTCCAGTTCTGGATGTCCTGGAGTTGGAGAGGTTTCAAGGGCCACAAAAATGATAAGGGGGTATGGAGGGTCTCAGGTACAAGGAAAGATCAAAAGAACTAGATTGATTTGGTGTGGAAAAGAAACGACTAAGACGGGACTTGATTAATTTATATAAATATATGAATGGTCCATATAAATAAATATGGTGGAAATAATATGTCTCAGTTTGGAGAAATCAAGGTTTAATCACCAGATGCGACAGGGCTTTTTTGCTATGAGAACTGTCAATCTGTGGAATAGCCTGCCCTAGGAGGAACCTTCCTTGGTTGAACTTGATGGACATGTGTCTTTTTTCAAGCCGGAGCAATCCGAAGAGGAACCAAAGGAACACAAAGCAAGAAGAGGAGCAAGAAGAGGAGCAAAAAGGGTGAGTCAGAAAATTGAATACAATCAGGCTGGGACTGGCCCACAAGTGAATAGGTAGATCCACTGGTGGGCCCCCAGGCCCTGTATTAGTGGTGCTGTACAAGATATCCTTAATTAACTTCATACAGATATTCATCTCAATATGTATTCATACAATTATATGCAAAAATATAATCCAAGCAGCACACACAAAAGAAAAGCTGGGTCCCCGCTAACCAGGGCCGGGCTTCAGGTCCTCCAAAAATTGTATATAGAAAGGTAATAATAGCACTCCAGATATAGAGTTGTGAAAAAAGATAAGTGGATTTGGAGGGTTTATAGCAGTTTTTTTAACTGCATTCATTGTTCGTGTTCAATAATTATTTATTGTTATTCTACGGATTGTTACGGACTTGGTGATACTATTTATGTGGGGTTTGTGTTATGATTTAGACTTTTTTTGCGTTATACGTCTCTTTATATGTAATGGGGCTTATGGGCATTTTTATTGATTTCATACTTTATTTTTTATTGAAAAACTTTTTTTTTTAACTTTTGTTTTTTACTTACTGATGTATTGCAGGGTGCCGATCGTGGGAAAAAGACCGCCCAGAGGCACGTTAAATGCGCGGAAGTTGAGGAACACAATAAAAAAATTTATCAATATATAAAAATAGCATCCAAATGTCCAAAACACCACTTTTTAGTATTCCGCAACACATACATTTTTTTTATAAAAAGTGATCAAAATGTCATACAGTCCCCAAAATATTAGCAATGAAGATTTCACCATGCCCTCCAAAAATGACACCTTACACAGCTCCGTTTGCCAAAGTGTGAAAAAGTTATTAGTGTCAGAAAATGGCAAAATGTAGAATATTTTTAAAATCCTATTAAAACAAATCATACCTGTATAAATCATACCTGTATAAATATCCCCGTAATCACACCAACCCAAATAATAAAGTGGAGGTGTCATATGGGGCACACAATGAAAGCCGTAAAAACACGACTATGTTAAATGTGTTTGGTTATATATTAGTTCAATTAATTAGTTAATCCGCTGTGTCATCCGCTGCAGCTCATGTTTTGTTTGCCAGGACTTGGTCATACATGTATGGCCCAGATTGTTGCTTGCATCAGGGACTGGTGGCACAGCAGGTCGGCCTATGTCTGCTCAGCCCTGGGCATGGTGAGCAGTACCAAGCCACTTTGTAGCTAAGGGCTGTCTAATGCACCTTTACACCTATCCGCATTTTCTACTGGCTATCTAGGGCTCTCCTCCAAACTATCATTGCCTTCGCGCCATGTTGGGTCAAGAACATCGTCATCACCCTTGTCACCTTGTCTCCACATTGCAGAAAGACAACACTTTGTTTTCATCACCATCATGGAAGATTTCCTGCGATGATCCAATGTCCAAAAAAGTTGTTGGGAACTCAATGTTTGAAACTGGGGCATGGACAGGTGGATGGTCCATGGAATCTCAGCTAGGAAAGCATTAGTGACACATCCATGACCTGGTGCTGAGACGTCCTTGCTGATTTGAATGGGGTTGAGGTGGAAGTCATTTCACAAAAGAGGTAGAACTGGTTGAAGACAATCCAGTGGAACTAGAGGCACGCTTTGTGATGTAATTTGCCTATGCCTTAACTTTGTTTCAGCTCTCTATTCTTGCTATTCTTGCCATACACATTCAATACCTGACACTGCCTTGAAAAGGCCAATTATTTAAAATTTCTAGCTACCCCTTTCAGTTATTCTAGCTACCTCCTCTCCCACAAATAGTGCTAGTTCATCATTACCCATGCCGAATTCTAGCACAGTGACATTAACAGTATTTTTTTCTTTTATTATTATTATATTATTTATTTGTATTATTTATTAGTTTTTTTTAACCCCTTCCCGCCGCAGCCCTCTTTCGTTTTTGCATTTTCATTTTTCACTCCCCACATTCAAAAATCTGTAACTTTTTTTTTCTCCATGTACAGAGCTGTGTGACAGCTTATTTTCTGCGTAACAAATTACACTTCAAAATGGTAGTATTCAATATTCCATGCCATGTACTGGGAAGCGGGAAAAAAATTCCAAATGCAGTGAAATTGGTAAAAAAACGCATTTGTGGCGTTTTCTTGTGGGCTTGGATTTTACGGATTGTACGCCCCAAATGACATTTCTACTTTATTCTTTGGGTCGGTACGATTACGGGGATAACAAATTTATATAGGTTTTATAATTTTTTCATACATTTAAAAAAATTAAAACCTCCTGTACAAAATTTTTTTGGGGGATTTTGCCATCTTCTGGGGATAATAACTTTTTTATACTTTGGTGTATGGAGCTGTGGGTGGTGTTGTTTTTTGTGGATTTTGATGAAGTTTACAATGTTATCATTTTTAGGACTGTGCAACCTTTTAATCACTTTTCATAGTATTTTTAATTTTTTTTAAAATGGCAAAAAAGTGCCATTTTCGACTTTGGGCGCGATTTTCCGTTACGGGGTTAAACGCAGTGAAAAACCGTTATCATGTTTTGATATATCGGCCATTTTTGGACGCGCAATACCTAATGTGTTCATGATTTTTACTGTTTATTTATATTTATATCAGTTCTAGGGAAAGGTTTTTATATTATAATTTTTTTTAAACTTTTTTTTATTTTTATTTTTACTATTTTTCAGACTCCCTAGGGTACTTTAACCCTAGGGTGTCTGTACGATCCTATCATATACTGCCATACTACAGTATGGCAGTATATGTGTATTGTAATGAATGGGTTAACCAGAAGTAGCTTCTGGTCTTCATGAGACCCGTAGCTACCATGGCGACGGATCGCTGCTCCCCGATGACACCACGGGGAGCGACGATCCTCAGAAAGATGGCAGCGCTCATGCCGGCGGCGATCAGCAGGAAAATAACCGCGATCGGTGCCGGCAATATGCAGCAAAGACTCAACGGCTATGGAGAGGGCCCGGCCCGCGAGCCCTCTCCATGCACCGGGACCCGACATGTGATGTACTATTACGTCACATGTCGGTAAGGGGTTAGTGTTGTATTTAAGTATTATTTAAGTACTTTCCTTAGCCCATTGTGGGCAGCGCAAGTGCAACTACCCTGTTATTCCCACATTTTTCAGCCCTCTAGCCCCTTCTAGCTATTTTTGAGTGCTAAAATTCAAGTCCCCATTGGCTTTGTGTTCAGCTCAAAGTTTGGCCTGAAGTCCGTGTCCTGAACCGAATTTTGTTCATGAAATTCAGACGAACGCTTCGAACTCTAATTTCAACCAACCCACTTATCTCGAATAATGATCAAAACTCAGTAGTAAGGTGAAGGATGGGGGCTTACCATATTTCAGTAGAGGATGGTGTTCATATGAGCCAGCTACACTGAGACTGTCTTATTGCTCTAAGGATATTGACCTACTAATTATTGCTTTAAATTACATCTATCACCAGAATCAAGTATTGTAAACCAAGTACACTGACACTCTTCTTTAAGCTCCCTATTTTTAAGAAAACAAGGCTTTAAAAATTATGCAAATGAGCCAGCGGAGATCCAGGCTCTATTTGCATAATTTTAAAAGCCTTTTTTGTGAAAAAATAGGTTATAAGAGGCTAAAAAATAGAACATTCTGCAAGAGGGGACACAGACCAGTATGTCAGTGTGCTTGGTTTACAATTCTTGATCCTGGTGGTAGATGCCCTTTAAAACCATATTATATAGATTTCAGTCATCTTGGTACTGGGTTACCTTTCACCTTCAGCAGTGCTTAAGGACGCAAGTGAGGTTGCTAGCATTGAAACTCGCTGGTTATACCACTCAAGTGAGTATAATCTCTTCCCATAATTTGTGGTAATAACTGATTGCGCCTAAATCTCAAAAGAAAAAAAGACCTACTTGTCGAGTTCAGGTGGTCAAGGAGAAAAATCCATCAGTATAGATGGAAAGTTGTTTGAGCTAGTAGATAAGTATGAGTACAGTACTCAGGAGTCTATATTGACAATTATTATGCTGTGAGGAGCATAATAATAAATAAAAAAAGGATCCAGTCAGCTTTATTTTTTAAGGTTACTCGGGGCATTTGATGTCAGCTCTAGGCTACTGAAGAGTTTATACCAAACAGTGGTGGAGAGTGTCTAATTCTATACTACCATGGTCAACACCCATCTTGAAAAGTTTTCTCCTTCCCATATACTTATGTTCCACAAACGGTAAATTGATATCACCAACCATTCCCATTTAGGTATATCCATATAAATGGCCCAACCTGTATATAATATGTACAATGTGCAGCATAATGATAGAATTTACTCACGAAATTCTCTTTTCCTGGAGTCCAAAGGCAGCACAAGAACAATGAGATTATGGTCCTTAGGCATAATCACATAGAGACAGGTTACAATCACCATGGGGTGGAGCTAACCCCACCCATATAAGCTCCCATAGGAGCATGGGCACCTTGTAATATTAAACAGCAATAATTTCAAACATATTAAGAAGGTAGGGAGCCTTGTGCTTCCTTTGGATTCCAGGAAAAGAGAATTTTGTGAGTACATTCTATCATTCCTGATTTTTCTTAAGGCAGCAAAAGAAGAATGAGACTTACCAGCAATACCTACTGTGAAGGGTGGGTCAAGCACACCAACTGCAACACTCTTTTGCCAAACTTAGACCCCTCTGCCACTAATGAGTCAAGCCTGTATTGCCGAATAAATGTAGAGGAGTTTGACCAGGTTGCAGCCTTGCAAATGTCATCCAGAGGAATATGGCCCATCTCAGCCCATGAGGTCACTGTTGACCTGGTGGAATGGGCCCTGATCTTCAAGGGAGATGGAAGTTTCGCTAGAAGATAACATTTTTCAATGGCAGATCTAATCCACCTTGCTAGCGTAGCTTTGCTGGCTTTCTGCCCCTTGTTGGGGCCTCTTAGCTGTAAAAAGAGTGCTTCGGATTCATGGAAGAAATTCGTTCTTTGGATATATATCAGAATTGCTCTTCTGACATCCAGCAGATGTCCTTTTCTCTGTTCCTCATCTTGTGGATTTGGGAACAAAACTGGTAGACAGATTTCTTGTGTAATGTTCTTGAAAGTTTGAACTTTGGGAAGAAATCCTGGCATGGTTCTTAGGATAAGGCATTCTCCTAAGTCCCTTAAGTATGGATCCCTATGGGACAAGGCTTGTAACTCACTAACACGCCTTGCTGAAGAGATAGCCACTAGGAAGAGAGTTTTCACTTACAACCACTTGATTGGAGCCTTTTGCAAAGGTTCAAATGGTGCACCTACCAGTTGTTCCAGAACCGTAGGCAAGTCCCAGGAAGGGGCTGGAGGATGAGGATTTGGATCCATTCTTGAGAGAGCTTTGAAAAAATGTCTTATCAAGGGGTTACCTGAGAAGATATTCTGCAATTGTGCTTTTATTGCATTAAATTGAACCTTAAGAGTATCGATCTTGAGGCCTTTTTGATATCCTTCTTGCAGGAACTGAAGTACTGAATTCAAGGAATCAGGAGTAGTGGTGTTTTGAGCACACTATGACTTAAACAGAGACCAGACTCTATTGTAGACGTTCACTGTAGAGGGTCTTCTTGATAATAGCAGAGTGTTTATGACTTCCTTTGAAAAACCTACATTTTTCAAGTTTTCCCTGTCAGTCTCCAGGCCGCTAGTTGAAGCATCCCTGCAAGAGTAAGTTTGATAGGATCTTCTTTTGAAAGCGACCACGCGAGTGAGAACCAGGCCCTGCGTGGGCGAAAAGGAAGGATGGCTTTGGCTTCCGCCTTGTCCTCTCTGATTTTCGTCAGGACCCTCGGTATGAGAACCACCGGGCGAAATACATATATCAGGTGATGTGACCATCTGATTGATAGACCGTCCAGAGCCAGGGATTTCGGGGAGCGAAATATCTTGCAGAAGTGAATGCATTTTGAGTTCTTGTCAATAGGGAAAAAATCTGATGATTTAGTGACCATTCCGCTTGTGGAAGACAATTCCTGCTGAGGCTGTCAAATGATTCAGACGACCTTTGATGTGGACTGCTGTGATGGACGGGACATTGAGTTGTGCCCAGCTCATGAGCTGGTTGCACTCCTTCATCACGGAGCGACTTCTGGTGCCACCTTGTTTGGTTATATAATAAACCGTGGCTAGGTTGTCTGACTGCACCAGAATCTTGAAACCACGTAATATTGGCTGGAAATGTAAGCGGGCTAATCTGACCGCCTTCAGCTCTTTGAGATTCTAGGATAGGTAAGAATCTTTCTTCTTCCACTTGGCCCGGAACTGGAGATGATCAACATGGGCACCCCAACCCCAGGAGGATACATCCTTAGTGAGGACCTTCTGTGGCCGGGGAACCAAGGACACCCCTTTGAGGAGAGAGGACGGCGTCTGCCACCAGGAGAGATCTGAGATCGTCTGTGAAGAGACTGTTAGATGATTGAAGATCCTTTTTGCCCCATCACCAAGCCCTCCAAAGATCTCTTTGGAGGGACCTCATTCTTGCTCTGGCACAAGGCACTGCGTCGATTGTCGAGGTCATCTTCCCCAGAACTTTCATAGCGAATCTGATAGATGTTTCTGACCATTGAGGCCAAAAGTTTCCTAACCTTGCCCCACCTTTGGTAAGGGACTCCTGGCGTCAAAGGCCCGACTTTGAGGCAAAACCGTCTTTCTTACCCAAGGAGGGTTCCTTAGGAGTGTTGCTTAGGAGGAAGTTTCCCTAATTTGGCTTTTGAAGATTTTCTCCTTTGTGAACGGAAGAATCTAGTCGTTTGCCTCTTCTTCTAAGGGAATTTCGCTCCTTTGTTTCCTTCTAGCGATTCCAATATTGTGGATAGCTGAGGACCAAACATCGAGGCCAGCTGAAAGGGTAAATTGCAGAAGTTAATCTTAGATACCACATCACCATTCCACATTTTGAGCCACAGGGCTCTTCTTGCTGAATTTGAGGCTGCTAGGGATCTAGATGAGCACTTGAGGACCTCAAGATGAGCATCAGCAAGAAATTCGACTGCGGATTTCAGTATCAGCATAGTGTCTGATAACACCTCTCTGGGGGTACCTTCATCAATATAGTGGTAAGTAGTGGTAAGATCACTTAGCCAGACCCTGAGGGCTCTGGCTACTGGAATGGAAGCCAGGGAAGCTTTACACTGTAGATGTATATGACTTTTTCAAACTAGAATCTGCCTTGCGGTCCATTGGATCCGACAAGAGAGAAGAATCTTCTGTAGGGAAGATAGCTTTCTTGGATAATTGAGCGACTGCTAAACCCCCTTTATTCTCCCAATCTTTATATGCAGACTCTTCAAGCTTGTAGAGGCTCTTAAACCTAGAACCTAAGTCCATCCTCTTATCTGGCTTAGACCAGTCCCTTTTCATCCAGTCTGAAAGAATGGGGTGACTAGGGAGAACCTTGTTTTTCGACACAGGAAACACACAGTTGTTCCTTTTTGGATTTATGATTCAGATTCAATTGTATCCTTAACGGCTTTAAGCAAAGCTGGGAACTTATCCTTATTTAATAAGTAAAAGTCCTCTGGATCTTCTACATCAGAGGAAGATACATTCATTTCAGAATCATTATCAGATGAATCATACAAAACAACTGAACCAGAGGGGGATTTCCCAGTTACCTTCTCCTTTTTGCATCATTGAATGCGTTCGCCAGTTGATGCTTAAAACATGCAAAGAACTCTGCCAATGGGTCACTGGTAGGAGGAGGTGGAGAAATACAGCCGTTACACAAATCGCCATCCATGTCATCTGACAGGGGTTGCTGGCTGTAAGAGCAGAGTCTGTGATGAGACTTGCGGGATCTCTTGCGGCTTGTTCTTGAGTTAGAGGCTGACATCTAACAGATAACAGATAATACAAGCAGAGATAAATATGCACATATTCACGACTAGAAAGGTGCATAGCCCCTCACCATGTGCTAACCACAGTAGCAGAGGGGTCCGGGCTTGATGGCAGAGTGCAACCTGAAACTAGACTCGGGTGAGTTTTTAAACTTACCGCTCCTCCCCTTACTTCCAGTCATGCTGAGCGCGTGGGACGCCGATCTGGATCCTTTCTGCATTGTCTGCAGGGGAACACAAGGGGAGATGCACATACCTGCCAAAACCAGAAGTCGCGCAGGGCCACGCGACGTCACTTCCGGTCTGCCCGGAATACCATCCAGCCTGGCCCTGAGCGATGCCGAGGTCCCCGGAGGCCAGCCCACAACCGGATTGGTATCAGGACTCCCACGGCATGCGACCACAGCAGCCGGATAAGGGAGGAAAGGGGGGTATTAACCTGTGTGCCCCTCCATTGGCCAAGGGGGAGCACACCTTCTGAGCGAGGGGTGCTACTACAAAGTGTATACAATCCGGGTGTTAGGGCTCGGAACCCTTACTGCGTCTTACATCTTGTCTCTTGGGAGACCTAGAGAAAATAAAATACAAGGTGCCCATGCTCCTATGGGAGCTTATATGGGTGGGGTTAGCTCCACCCCATGGTGATTGTTCATTGCTGTGCTAACCTGTCTCTATGTGATTATGCCATGAAAATGAAAAACCTTTGAGAAAAATCAAGAGAAATCTGACCACCCACAAAATAAATTCTATACAGAAAGCAATAGTTATTATCAATACACTTTATGTGTAGATCTTCTTAGTCCCAGTAGGGGGTGTGAAGAATGTGTGGATTTGTTTAAAGTCCATATAATAGAGAACTCAATAAGGAAGAGATGTTTGTAATGATAAACTTTCAGACTCAGAATGGGGTTTGATGTATGCAAACTAAATTGCAGTAATAACCAAGGGTTGCAGTACGGGTTATTATGTTGTAAATTTTGTATATGTTTGTCTAAACATCTTATGTAGAGTGTTTCTGTCAGGAAAAAAAATTACCTTTTCTCAACAAACATGAGATAATCTGTGGATAACATTTCACGCAGGTTGCACTTCAAAGAGGCACATGAGGGAATCAGCAGAATGAAGTATTAACTTTTTAAAAATATTTTTGGCTACAGTGGCTGATGCGGTGGCTCAGCGACGTCATGACTGCTTTGGGGGCCCTCTGACTATATAGGCCAGTGGTGGCGAACCTATGGCACGGGTGCCAGAGGTGGCACTCAGAGCCTTCTTTATGGGCACCCTTGCCATCACCCCAGGGTACAGTTTGCCAGACAGGACTCTTGCAGTCCCAGGACCCCAGAAGGAAGCTACAATGATAATCCAAACTTCTTATACTCCTTTCTACTGTATTGGTGTCCTCAGGTGCCTATACAATTAAACCTGTGAAAGAGCAGGGAGTAATAAGTTACTAAATTGTCGCATTGGCACTTTGCGTAAAATACGTGGGTTTTAGTTGTAGTTTGGGCACTCAGCGTCAAAAAGGTTTGCCATCACTGATATAGGCCAATGATAGGACACTCCCTATTAGCTATTGTGGGGCACGATGAGTGTTGGTTATTTTGGTTATTTTTGTTTTTTAGAATAAACACATATCCAAAATAAGCGCAAATGCTAGATAAAGTTTTAAAGTCATACCAACATAAAATCATAAGGTATATGATCACATCAACTATCCGTGAATCTGCTGGTGCGTATATTAGTAATCGATACCTGGCATCTCAATGTGTACATAAACGTGTCTTCAGTATGTAGGCATCGCATCTCACATTGTGTACTATGCATGGCCGGAAGATAATAGTCACGCATGCGCAGTCCGAAGAAGTGATTGCGGCGGCCATCAAGAGTAATAGCAGCCCTTGCTGTCATTAGTATATAACTATACACAGTGATATTGGGCAAAATTTATATGCAACGGCCAGGTATGCAAACTGTATACAGCGATATCGGGTAAAATATGTATAATAAAAGATAATAATCTTCGGGTGACATAACAAATAGAAGAGACAGCCCAGTAGCCAGGCATGTCAAATATGAACATAACGGTAACAAACAGGCCCTTTCCTTTATAGGAATAGACCTTGTGAGACCACCAACAAGAGGAGGTCGCTGGGAGCGCCTTATTCTACAATGTGAGGCCAGGTAGATTTCCTCCCTCAAAACTGTATCCCCACTGGTCTCAATGAACAATTGAACTTCACATGTTTTTTATAAAATTCCTTTCGATTAGATGATCACCCTTTGGTTATTTGCCCCTCATCCTTAATTTCTTTAAACCTTTAAAGGATTTTCCGTTTTGAACTATAAAGCTATATGTATTAGCATTACTTTTTGTCCATTTCAACAGCCAAATACTTTTATTTACGCAATTTTGCGCTCTTTCAGTCCACCTATAGGCTACTGTAGGGGACATCTGTTATTTTTTTCATCGATATAACAGTTTGGCACAATAGGGGTTGAAGTGATATCCATGTCTCATCCCCACTCTCCCTGCAGTATAACCTGCCCCTAGGAGGTTTGGATTATCATATATCCTCCTAGTTGTGTTATCTGCAGTGCCGCTATGTGCGGCCCATGCACAGTTGCTTCTTCCAGTTTTGAGCTAGAGCATTTCCGCTCCGCTCTCTCCCAAAGGCGAACAAGCGCCTCTCATTGGTTGGTGATGCTGCTCCACATGATTGACGAATTAGAATTGTTGGCTTAGTATCTTTGTATATATCTATTTAGGTGGGCATGAATAATTTCTTCCCCTGATAGGCCCACAAGGGCGAAACATGCCATGTCAGCAACTTTTGAGCATTTTCACCACTTCTATTGCTTAAATGGGACCACTGATCACTGAAAGGTCCCATTGGGACCTTCTAGGTTTTTAGGGACAGGTTTCTGTCAGGTTGGTAGTCGCTAGGACTATGGCCCCAAGTTGAGGCTAGTAGGGCATCTTACAATTAGTTTGTACCAGGTACCCTGGTCCCGGAGTTGCTCCATTTTTACACAAACATTACTTGCCCACTCTTGCCGTTTTGCATGCTGGTTATACTATACACATTCTATAAGATCAACTTGATTATTTACTGTGATTATTTAGGAGAATTAAAACATGGTTTTAACTGTCAAGGATTCAGTTTGTGGTTTGTAATACTGCTGGTATTATACATGATATTGTATTGATTTTATATGATAATTTAAGTAAAGGTTACATTTTATATTCAATTGATGAACCATTTGGATTTTCACATATCAGAGAGCTTGATTAATTTAAAGAACAACTGTAAAGTATAAAACTTTTGCATACACTGTACTAAGCTAAAATAAGCAATTCTCTAATTTACACTCATTAGCTATCTGCAGCTGTTTGCCTGCTAGCAGGGGGTTTACATCGTCCCTCTGGCTGTCTTTGTTGGTTGGTTGCCATGGGAATCCGTATCTATATGGTGGAGAGGAGTAAAAGGTGGGTGGATGTTGTTGGAAGGGGTTAGTAGCAGATGTGCATGCTCCTGATCAGTAGATTGCAGGGTACGGGAGAGTATCAGTCCCGGAAGCATATAAAAATCTCTAGGACCTACCTGCTTCACCATTCCTAGCTTCCTCATGTTACCTATTACAGGTCTAACTGGAAAAAGGTTGCAATGACCGAAACATCGTAAAATTTTTGATCTGCTTTGTATGTGATACTATTTCTTCATGTACTATGGTGAAGGCTTACTATTTTTCACATTCATGGAAATATTTATACCAATCACAGAAGAAAAATAGAAATAGAATCTACATGTGTGTTTGTCGATTTGTCCAGAAGGCAGAATCAATTTGTATAATCATTTGTTCTCAAAAAACTCAACGGCTATCAAAGTCATCTTTACTTTACTCATGTATTAAATACATTTTGTAAGGGGTGCAAACTAATCTTATGCAAAATTCTGTCCACAGCCTGATGTCATGTACTTAGGGAACTTTGTGGTACTGAGATGAGGATTTACAATGAAATAGAGTACAACATCAAACTGTTTATCCTCAGAAGTCGATGATTCTGGTCGACCAGAAATTTCTGCTGTTTCCTGTAAGCATCTATCAGTTCGCTAGGACTTAGAAATACAATTCTCTGAACCACGAAAATTAATAATGCACTTAGGCATACAACCTTACGGGGTCATCCCATCAACGCATCATTGAAATAGTTTTCTCTTCAAAAAGGTTCACCATTGCATTTGCATCAATCTGAAATGTTTCCAATCTAACTGATCAAAGTAAAATGAGGTTTGACAGTAGCTGTAAAGGGTGGACACAGACAGGGACAGTGCAGCCTAAATTTCCACACTGCCAAACTTCCACATGCCTATTGCTGTAGAGTATCCTAAGAGATAACTGGACAACCATGGAGATGTTACCTGTGAACACATTCAAGGAAAAACAAACATAAGACACAGATGGAAGGTCAACAAATACAGTAACTTTTATTACAGTCATATAAAACTTAAAAAAGATAGATAGCTGATGATAAAAGTAGTATTATGATAAAAGTGACCATGCCACAATTCATCAGGCAACATACATAAAATCCCAACATGGACAATAAGTGCACAACACACACAGTGCAGATAATAAATAGATCAATATAACCAGGCTCATATTTAGGACATCACAGGCATTAGAGACACTCCAATAGCCCGTCACATGAACCTTCATCACAATGGTGACCTGAGGGCTTTACGTTTCCTGCTCCCGTCCCAGCTGGCCACCGTGAGCTTCCGATCCCAGGTGTTAGCTCGTGTCATCATCCACGCTGGTCCAGGAGGGCCTGACAGTAAGATCTGGCCATGGACCCGCCAAGGTGCTGCTTCCAAAACTGGCTGATCTTACCAGTGTTGTGGTCCATCAGTCCCAGCAGATTGCTTTGCAAGGACAACAGCTTGGAAAAGTCACCGCCATGCTGCAACAGTTGCTTGCCACTCAGCAGCAGGTCAGACTCCTGCAACTACTCCTGTGACTACTCCTGCTACCCTGGCTTGTCTACCTGCTGCTGAACCAATGCTAAGACTATCCATGCCCACCAAGTACTGTGGGGACCCCAAGCTGTGCAGGGGCTTTATTACTTAGTGCTCCTTGCACATTGAACTTATGCCATCTCAGTTTGTCACTGAACGCTCCAAAGTGGCATTCATTGTCAGCCTCCGCTTGGGAAAAGCCCTGACCTGGGCTACCCCTCTATGGGACAGAGGCAATCTAGTCACAGCTACTCACACTACATTCCTGGTGGAATTCTGGTCAATGTTTGGAAAATATGCACAAGCCTCCTCAGCTGAGACTGCGCCAAGGGGACTCGTTTGTGGGAGAGTATGCATTTCAGTTCGGCACCCTGGCCTCTGAACTCACCTGGAATGGTGCAGCCCAGTCTGCGACCTTTAAAAAAGGACTTTTGCCTCAAGTTAAGGACGCATTAGCCGCTCATAACCTGAAGTCTGGGAAACGCCAGCACCTAGGGATCTTGGGAGAAGCATCCCAAGGTGTGAGCAAAGCTTCTCCAAGCCTGACTATTCCTGTGGTCCTCAGCTTCAGCACCCGCACTCAGATTCAGGTCTCTGCTTTCTTGGACTCTGGTTCTACGGGGAACTTCAGGGATGCCGCTCTGGTATCCTGGCATCACATTCTGGTGGTTCTTCTCAAGAAGCCTCTGGTCATCTCCTCAGTCAGTGGATAAATTCTCTCCGATCAAGTCCAGTGCCGCACTGAGCCAATCTCTCTGCCAGTAGAAGTTTTTCATAAGGAGAGACTGTCCTTTTACATGCTGCCACGGTCCACCTCTTCTCTCCTGCTGGGTCTTCCGTGGCTGCAACTCCACACACTGGTCCTTAACTGGAAGACGGGGGAGATCCTTCATTGTAGAACACAAGATTGCCTAAGGCAAAAATGGTTTTCCCATCTCCAAGTGTTATTAAAATATAACTTTTATTATGATGTTTAAAATTAACCAAAGTTGAGCAAATAAAGTGCTAACTAAAAACCCAACGATGTGTGGAGATTTGTTATTGTGGTCAGTTTTCCTAATTTGGATACTTGTACCCTGTGTCCTCTTTTTCTTCAGTATGTACACAGTCTGAGTTTACATAGGTTATTGACACTAGGTCTCAGTATTCTCCCTAGAGCTCACTATATGTGAGATAGATCTCTAGTGGTTCAACGTAGTTCAGCTGTTTATCAGTTCTGATTATATTGCAGGAGACTACACTAAGGTATTAAATTCTGACTCTGTAGTAGAGTATTGGCCCTCTCTGTCTGCAGTTCAGAGAACGCCCCTAGCTAAACATTAGCTCCAATCTTCCACACACACATTGTATCTAAAAATAATATTTCTATCAGCCCCCCTTAGGCAATCTTCTGTTCTATAAAATTACCCTGCCAAGTGATTTTTTGTCCCTGCAGTTCTACCTGTCTTGGCCTCCTCCATGACTCCCAAGTCCTTAGAGGCCTACCCACGTGTTACCAGGACTTTGCCGAGGTTTTCTCCAAGAAACAAGCATAGACTTTGCCACTGCACCGTCCCTACGACTGCCTTGTGGATCTCCTGCCGGGTGCCTCTCCTCCCTGAGTTTGGGTGTATCCTCTCTCAGTTCCAGAGACTTCTGCTATGTCAGAGTATATTAAAGAGAACCCGCAGAGAGGCTTTATCCAAGAAGGATGGCTCACTCCGTCCTTGCATTGACTATTGCGGGCTTAACAAGGTCACAGTTAAGAACCACTATTCTTTGCTCTTGATTGTGGAGCTCTTTGACCGCCTGCACAGCTAAGGGTCTTCTCCAAGCTGGACCTTCGTGGGGCCTAAAACCTCATCCGGATACGTAAGGGTGGCGAATGGAACACAGCTTTTAACACTCCTGATGGACATTTCGAGTACCTAATGATACCATTCGGACTGTGTAATGCGCCAGCTGTCTTTCAAGAATTCATCAATGACATCTTCAGAGATCTGCTGTACACATGTAGTGGTCTGTCTGGACAACATAGTGGTGTTCTCCCCAGACCTTTAGGCCCACCGGTCCCACGTACGGCAAGGCCAAACTCTCACTTGCGTTTTTTTCTCTAGGACTGTTTCCCCCGCAGAGAGGAATTACTCCATAGGAGATAGAGAACTGTTAGCCATCAAAATTGCCCTGGAAGAATAGTGATATTTACTGGAAGGAGCTCACCATCCAGTTTGTGTATATACAGACCATAAGAACCTCCTATATCTACAGACAGCCCAGTGCCTTAATCCCAGGAAAGCCAGTTGGTTGCTCTTCTTTTCTTGCTCTCAACCTCGCTCTCAACCTGTTGATCCACTTTCATCCTGCAGAGAAGAATATCAAGGCTGATACCCTTTTCTGTGCCTTATGATGCCATTGGAGAAGAGCCGGTCCCTCGGCATATTATCTCTCCTGAACAACAGATTATTGCCCCTTTGGTGGATCTTCGGCAGCTTCCCCCCAGCAAGATGTATGTTTGACCTGCACTCTGGAAGAGGAATTTGTCTTGGGGACATTCTTCGCGTCTGACTGGGCACACTTGGGTGCAACGCTCTGTGGCTCTTATCTCCCACTACTACTGGTGGCCTAACCTAGTCAAAGATGTTTGGGATTTCATGGGGTCCTGCACTTTATGTGCCCTTACTAAGCCTTCTCACTCAAACCGGCTGGCCTGTTGCTTCCGTTGCTGATACCCTGTCGCCCATGGTCTCACATGGCTATGGACTTTGTCACAGATCTTCCACCTTCCTCTGGAAATACTGTCATCTGGGTGGTGACTGACCGGTTTTGCAAGATGTCAATTCCTATTCAATTTCTTCCGTCTGCTCCACGTCTTGCCAGTTTGTTCTTTCAGCACATTTTCCAGCTTCATGGACTTCCTCTACACATTAGGGCACATTTACTTACCCATCCCGTTGCGATCCCCGAGGTGTGTTGTCCAACGAGGATTCAGAACTGTCGTGATTCATTAAGATTCATTTCCTGCATGTGTCGCTTTCCCGTTCAGGTCACATTTTGAATGTGAAATCCCTTGCATTGTCCAAATCCGTCAGATCCGGATCCACCACCTGATTTCTGTCGCGTGAAAGCCGGCGGCGATGCCCCAAAATCTGATCGTGTGCACCAAAAACCCCTTCTAAATGTGGCGCCCATCGGAAATCGTTGGGTATTCCGCCGATAGTGCGAACCACAGACCCTTAGTAAATGAGCCCCATAGTGTCTGACGGACGGGTCCAATTTGTGTCCAAGTTCTGGCGATCCTTGTGTAACCAGCTGCAAGTGAATCTGGACTTTTCTTCTGCTTAACACCCACAGTTGAATGGTCAAGTAGAAAGGGAGAATCAGACTTTGGGCTGTTATCTCCATCAAGATGAATGGTCCTATCTGCTACTATGGGCTGAGTTCTCCTATAACTCCCTGAACTCTGAGTCTGCTGGGACAGCCCCTTTCTTTGTTGTCTACGGGCAAATCCCTCACCCTCCTCTTCTCTCAAAATTATTTGGGAACAGACCCATCAGTCTATCCTCCGGGCCACTGCCCGCACCAAGACCAAGGCTGTTAAGAACCTCACTCACCTCTCTGCGTTCCTGCTCCTGTCCCAGCTGGCCAGCGCGCTCGTCCCCACTTGCGTGCATGCTGGCACTCACAGATTTAAAGGGCCAGCGTGCCGCTGATTGGCGCTGGCCACTTCCGGGATTCTTAAAAAGCCGCCTGCTCCCAGCAACCCCCGCTGGATCTTAGTACTCCTAGCCTATGAGAAAGCTTCCTATATGTGTATTCTTTGTATTCTGTATTCCTTGTATACTCGGACCTGACCTAGACCTTGCTCCATTGCCACCAGCCCTAACTAGCTGCCTGTCCCCGACCTCGAGCCTGCTTTGTGTTTCTGTACCTCGACTCTGGCTGCCACCACGGACAAGTCGCACCTGTGGAACGACCTGTTTGCACCACGCCGCAGCAAAACCATCCTGCTTTGCGGCGCACTCTGGTAAAGACCAGTTGCCACTTAGATTCCGGTCCCAGGTGTCAGCTTGTGTCACCATCTGCGATGGTCCAGGGGGTTCACTACCCCAGAAGCCTGACATATATTCTGATTGAGTGTTTGTGCTTGGCATGCACCATTTACAGCAATTTAACTTTTTTTTTCACCCATCTTTTGCTATTTGACTGGTAATAGGGTGGTCGCTTTGCTATTAATTGTGTTAATATGCCACTTGTAGGTCGCCTATGGTTGTCACTGCACCGGCATCCTATTAATATAGCTGTGTTGCATGGTTACTAAATAACAAAATGCTCCCGTGATGGCGCAGCGATGCTCCCCCTTTATTAGTTTGTTCATGTGACATGCTCTTCAGGCGTGTCAAGTGACAAGCCAGTTCTCGCCAATGGTGTTGTCATTGTCACATGGGCAGTGATGTCATACTATAGTTCCCCTCCTGCGGCATATCTACAACGCAGTTAATTGGTACTGGCACTCCCACTGGAGGGGCTAATGCCTGGACCTCTCCCCTCCTGATGTCGGCTCTCAGTATTGATTTCTGATAGGCCTGACGCTGAAGTGAGGGGCGGGTAGTAATGGGGCAGCTGCCTTTTTAAACCACATGACTTTTCAGCCACATTGCGCCACTTGTTCTTTACACTACTGTGTGGGTATTTGGACCACTGTCCTTACCCTTCTGGCGACTGGAATGATACATCATGTTGTAGCGTTCTGTATATTTATACCCTGAAGAAGGCTCCACCAATGTGTGGACAGGGAAACGCATTTGGATATTAATTACTATCTGGCCTTAAATAGGGCTTTCCAGGGTCTGTTAGATGCCTCAAGGGACTTTTTGGGACTGCCCTTGTAAGGGCAGGAGCTATTATCTTGGGATTAAGGGACAGTACAGCTATAGGGATATCTAAGTGCAGTGCTGCTATCCTAATCTTGGCCGGATAACCCTCGGGAGTTGTTACCTGGAGCCCCATTGGCCTTCCCCTTTTTTTTTGTTTTCCTCCTGCCTTCGAGAAGACTGATAAGATTCATCTATTTATTATCTGCACGGTTTGTGTTGTGAACTTGTCCATGTTGGGATTTTATGTATGTAGCCTGATGAATAATGGTATGTCTATCTTTTTTATAAGTTTTTCTTTTTAAGTTTTATATGGATTTAATAAAAATTTTATTTTATACACCTTTCATCTCTTCCCTTCTAATCTATTGTGGTCGGTGAACTTATAGGGGCTCATTTACTAAGGGCCCGATTCACGTTTTTCCGACATGTTACCCGAATATTTCCAATTTGAGCCGATTTTCCCTGTATTGCCCCGGGATTTTGGCGCACGCGATCGGATTGTGGCGCATCGGCGCCGACATGCATGCGACATCGGGGGGTGTGGCCGAGCGAAAACCCGATGTATTCGGAAAAAGCGCCGCATTTAAAACAATAAAAGTGTCGATTGGGACGCACTTACCTTCACTTGGTCCAGCTCGGTGAACTTGAGTGCGTTCTGATGCTTTTCAGCGCAGCAGCGCCACCTGGTGGGCAGCGGAGGAACTACCTTAGTGAATCCCGGCCGGATCTGAATCCACCGCAGAGAAGGCGCCACTGGATCGCGAATGGACCGGGTAAGTAAATCTGCCCCATTGTCTGGATTGACAGAGAAAGGTGCACATTAACTTACCTGGCCGAGGGAGTTCAGGTTCCGCGGACCCTTTGTAAATAAGTTTTTACACATCCTAGATGACAATAAGATAGCAAACGAGGTACCAACTCACAAAAATGGAAGAGTAATCGGGGAAAAAAACGCAAAGTATCAAAAACAATTAGAATCACAAAGTACAACTGTAGCTGGGGACAAAGGTTTAGATTTGACAGGCAAAACAACATGGTATACACAGAGCTGAAATCAGAGTACTCCAGGTATTACACCTAATACTTGCACTTTGTACATTGGTGCTTTGTAATTGTTTTAAATCCTATTGCCTTCTGTATTTCCAATAAATTATTTTTTGACTATACATTTGTGAGTATTTGGTTGTTTGCTTGTTGAGGAGATTGGACATCCACAATGACCGCAAAGTGAAACACAAATGTGAAACATTCCCTTTGAAACCTTCCCTTTGTGTAGCCGAATGTTTTAATACCTACCCCTCCTCTTTAGAATTATGGAAAGGAATTGCAGTTAATGAGGTAAAGGGTATTTCTGAACCAGGTGGGCTTATCTGTAGATTTCAAGAAAGTGGTGCAGTACTTTTTATAGATGTATATGTAACATCCATGCCGGTGGCATCCTCTGTCTCTAGAGACGCTGATGTTATCTGTGCATGTTATTTAACTGTTCTGTGTGAACACTAGTTTCGCTGCCTTGATGTTAGGAGTTGTTTGGAATTCAAAAGATAATTTTTTCAGAATACTTTATTACTAGAGATGAGCGAGCACTAAAATGCTTGGGTGCTCGTTATTCGAGACGAACTTTTCCCGATGCTCGAGTGCTCGTCTCGAATTACGAACCCCATTGAAGTCAATGGGAGAATGGAGCATTTTTCAAGGGGACCAAGGGTCTGCACAGGGAAGCTTGGCCAAACACCTTGAAACCTCAGAAAATTATCTAAACACCATGGAAATGGACACGAAACAGCAGGGGCAGCATGCATGGATGCCTCTGAGGCTGCTTAATCGCACCATTATGCCAAATTTATGGGCAACAGCATGGCGAAGGCAGAGTGACCAAATGAGGCTAGATAGCTTCTAAAACATCCAATAATTGACCCTGACACTATAGAAGACGGCATGCAGTGGCAGGCTAGATAGTGGCATGGCGACATACACCAAATGGACTCAGGCTTCAAACCAATGGGTGGCAGAGAGGAACCAAAGGAGGTGAGCAAGAAGTGCTGTTCCTATGTGAACAAAAGGTTGACGGTACATTTAGTCGATAACACAGCATGGTGGCGACATAGTGACCAAGTTCCATAACGTATCTGGTGAAACACCCGAAAAATGAGCCTGACACAGCTCGTTAGATAAGGGGACGACATGTGGAGGCAGCCATGGAGACGACTTCCATGATTAAGAGTGACAGTATGGGGCATCCATATTGCGCTGCTATGATTGAAACTTCAGGTCTCCAGCATGGCGGCGACAGATGCGCTGAGTTCCATTATGTATCTGGTGAAACACCTGAAAATTCTGCCTGACACAGCTCGTTTGATAAGGGGATGATGTGCTGTATATCCTCTCGCGCTCCAGTGTCTGGGGTATAGAGAGTTGAAAGTTGCGCATGGAGACATTGGTGGACGCTGTGGAGGATCGCAGAGGCGAAATGGACAGGAAACAGCAGGGGCAGCATGCATGGATGCCTCTGAGGCTGCCTAATCTTGGGATGGAGCTGGCGGTCCGCTGCCAGGCGAGCTTTCGCCTGTCCAAGCCCCTGTCTCTCGGCTCCTCCCCACCCAAATGGCCCTGGGGCCAGAAGCGTTTACTTTGATAAAATTATAATTTTCAAAGCAGGTGGGGGCTACAAACAGCACTTCTAAGAACCTTTTGTATAAGATCAAGTGTAGTACTGTTCTTATAAGTAATTGGCTTGGTTATGGCGGGTGAGGGGAATGTAAACAGATGCGCAAGAAGCGCTGAAATAATATCGATAAATGATAAAAGTTTGCCAGTATATTTTGTGGATTACACAGCAGGGTGGCGACAAAGTTAACAAGTTTGATGTGGAAGCCATGAAAACAACCCAAAATTCTGCCTGACCTATTAGTAGCAAAGCCAGGTAAGTCCCGTAGACGCGGAAGGTAACTGGGGATAGGGACCACATATAGTTGTGTGCCATATGGATGAGCACGGGATGATAATTATCCGGCCCACGAGTACATGCATGCTGGTATGGCATCATCACCGATAGCTGGCATCGGGCCACACGCTCTGTCGACTGACCGCGCTGACAGGCTGACGCTTATCAAGATGAATAAAGCCTGGATTTCTCAGGATTTCCATTCTCCACCAGGTGAAAGAAGCTCAACTGAAAAGAAAACTCCTCTCATTTCTCTCTCTCTCTTTGTACCTAAAGCATAGGAAACTGGCTATTTTTTGCCAGGGCCAACTGGCTCTAGCTATAGTACTCTATGTATTAAATTTTTCTGGAGGGCCACCTACCCGGTCCTCTGTTTTAAACAATTTTTGGAGTGCCACATACAGGCACTCAATCTATTTAATTTTTCTGGAGGACCACCTACCTGCTCCTCTGGTTTGAAAACTTTTTTGGACTGCCACATACAGGCACTATCCAAATTTAATTGTTCCACAGGTCCACACGTCGTCTTGTAGCTGCCTCCACACGTTGTATCCATTGTACCTCCACACAGTTGTGTGTCATTTACTAAGGGCCCTATTCGCGTTTTCCCGACGTGAATATTTCCGATTGCGCGATTTCCCTGTATTGCCCCGGGTTTTTGGCACGCGATCGGATTTGGCGCATGGGCGCCGGCATGCACGCGATGGAAATTGGGGGCGTGGCCGAACGAAAACCCGACGAATTCGGAAAAACGCCACATTTTAAAAAACCGAAAGTGTTGTGGAGCTTGCACTTACCTTCATCCAGGATAGGCCTTGTATTTGAGTGCGTTCCGATGCTCTTACAGCACAAGCAGCGCACCTGGTGACGTCGGAGGAACTACCTTAAGAATCCCGGCGGACCCGAATCCACCGCAGAGAACGCAACCGCTGGATAGCGAACGGACCGGGTAAGTAAATACTGCCCCTTATCTCCATACTGCCCTCCAAAGTCGTCCATATAGCTGCCTCCATACATCGTCCCCTTAGCAAACGAGCTGTATCATGATAAATGATAAAAGTTTGCCAGTATATTTTGTGGATTACACAGCAGGGTGGCGACAAAGTTAACAAGTTTGATGTGGAAGCCATGAAAACAACCCAAAATTCTGCCTGATACAGCTCGTTTGCTAAGGGGACGATGTATGGAGGCAGCTATATGGACGACTTTGGGAGGCAGCTATGGAGATAATGGGGCAGATTTACTTACCCGGTCCGTTCGCTATCCAGCGGTGCGTTCTCTGCGGTGGATTCGGGTCCAGCCGGGATTCATTAAGGTAGTTCCTCCGACGTCCACCAGGTGCCGCTGCTGTGCGGAAGAGCATCGGAACGCACTCAAATACAACGGCCTATCCTGGATGAAGGTAAGTGCAAGCTCCACAACACTTTCGGCCTATTAGTAGCAAAGCCAGGTAAGTCCCGTAGACGCGGAAGGTAACTGGGGATAGGGACCACATATAGTTGTGTGCCATATGGATGAGCACGGGATGATAATTATCCGGCCCACGAGTACATGCATGCTGGTATGGCATCATCACCGATAGCTGGCATCGGGCACACGACTCGTCGACTGACCGCGCTGACAGGCTGACGCTTATCAGATGAATAAAGCCTGGATTTCTCAGGATTTCCATTCTCCACCAGGTGAAAGAAGCTCAACCTGAATAAGAAACACTCCTCTCATTTCTCATCTCCTCTTTTGACACTAAAGCATAGGAAACTGGCTATTTTTTGCCAGGGCCAACTGGCTCTAGCTATAGTACTCTATGTATTAAATTTTTCTGGAGGGCCACCTACCCGGTCCTCTGTTTTAAACAATTTTTGGAGTGCCACATACAGGCACTCAATCTATTTAATTTTTCTGGAGGACCACCTACCTGCTCCTCTGGTTTGAAAACTTTTTTGGACTGCCACATACAGGCACTATCCAAATTTAATTGTTCCACAGGTCACACGTCGTCTTTGTAGCTGCCTCCACACGTTGTATCCATTGTACCTCCACACAGTTGGTGTCATTTACTAAGGGCCCTATTCGCGTTTTCCCGACGTGAATATTTCCGATTGCGCGATTTCCCTGTATTGCCCCGGGTTTTTGGCACGCGATCGGATTTGGCGCATGGGCGCCGGCATGCACGCGATGGAAATTTGGGGGCGTGGCCGAAGAAAACCCGACGAATTCGGAAAAACCGCCACTGTAAAAACGGCCTATCCTGGATGAAGGTAAGTGCAAGCTCCACAACACTTTCGGTTTTTTAAATGTGGCGGTTTTTCCGAATTCGTCGGGTTTTCGTTCGGCCACGCCCCCAAATTTCCATCGCGTGCATGCCGGCGCCAATGCGCCAAAATCCGATCGCGTGTGCCAAAAACCCGGGGCAATACAGGGAAAATCGGCGCAAATCGGAAATATTCACGTCGGGAAAACGCGAATAGGGCCCTTAGTAAATGACACACAATGTGTGGAGGTAGCAATGGATACAACGTGTGGAGGCAGCTACAAAGACGACGTGTGGACCTATGGAGACAATTAAATTTGGATAGTGCCTGTATGTGGCAGTCCAAAAAAGTTTTCAAACCAGAGGAGCAGGTAGGTGGTCCTCCAGAAAAATTAAATAGATTGAGTGCCTGTATGTGGCACTCCCAAAAATTGTTTAAAACAGAGGACCGGGTAGGTGGCCCTCCAGAAAAATTATACATAGAGTACTATAGCTAGAGCCAGTTGGCCCTGGCAAAAATAGCCAGTTTCCTATGCTTTAGTGTACAAAGAGGATGAGAGCTTCTTTCAACCTGGTGGAGAATGGAATCACCTGAGAAATCCAGGCTTTATTCATCTGATAAGCGTCAGCCTGTCAGCGCGCCCAGTCGACAGGCGTGTACGCTTATCGGTGATGATGCCACCAGCTGCACTGAAAACCCGCTCAGACAACACGCTAGCGGCAGGGCAAGCAAGAACCTCCAAGGTGTACAGCACCAGTTCGTGCCACATGTCCAGCTTTGAAACCCAGTAGTTGTAGGGAGCTGTGTGATCATTTAGGACGATGGTATGGTCAGCTACGTACTCCCTCACCATCTTTCTGTAAAGATCAGCCCTACTCTGCCGAGACTGGGGACAGGTGACAGTGTCTTGCTGGGGTGACATAAAACTGGCAAAGGCCTTGTAAAGCGTACCCCTGCCAGTGCTGGACAAGCTGCCTGCTCGCCTACTCTCCCTCGCTACTTGTCCCGCAGAACTACGCCCTCTGCCGCTAGCGCTGTCAGAAGGGAAATACTGTTTCAGCTTGTGCACCAGGGCCTGCTGGTATTCATGCATTCTCAAACTCCTTTCCTCTCCAGGGATGAGAGTGGAAAGATTTTGCTCGTACTGAGGGTCCAGGAGAGTGAATACCCAGTAATCGGAATAAATTCTTTTAGGGTCACGGGATAGGCAGCCTAGCATGAAATCTGCCATATGCGCCAGAGTCCCAACTCACAAGAATTCACTCCCCTCACTGGCCTGACTGTCCATTTCCTCCTCCTCCAACTCCTCTTCTTCTGCCCATACACGCTGAACATTGAAGGACTGAGCAATGCTCCCCTCTTCTGTCTCGCCAACATTCTCCTCCTCATCCTCCTCCACCTCCTCCGAAATACGCTGAGAAACAGACCTGAGGGTGCTTTGGCTATCAACAAGGGAATCTTCTTCCCCCGTCTCTTGTGACGAGCGCAAAGCTTCTGACTGATGATGGCGGCATCGCCACTGATCATCTGTGTTGACGCCTCAAAGTTACTCAGCACCTGACAGATATCAGACATCCACGTCCACTCCTCATTGTAAAGTTGAGGAAGCTGACTGACCTGACTATCAGTTCTGGTGGATGTTGACATCTGGCAGTCTACAATCGCTCTGCGCTGCTGGTAAACTCTGGATAACATGGTTAATGTTGAATTCCACCTCGTGGGCAAGTCGCACAACAGTCGGTGAGCAAACAGTTGGAGGCGGCGCTGCGCTGCCCTGAGAGTGGCAGCATCTGTGCTGGACTTCCTGAAATGCGCACAAATGCGGCGCACCTTCGTGAGCAAATCATACAGATTGGGGTATGTCTTGAGGAACCGCTGAACTATGAGATTTAACACTGGCTTCAGGTTCAGCGGTGCCAGCCACAGATCAGTCTGCGCCGTGATGCCCTGTAATAGCTCTTGGTGGGTGTGCCTTTTATCGCCTAGGCTCAGCAGTTTGCGCACCGCCTGCTGTCGCTTAGCGACGGCACTGCTGCTGTGCCTAGAGCTACAGACTGATGGCGCCATTCCCACGGATGGTAATTCAGAGGAGGAGGTGGAGGAGGGGTGGGAGGAGGAGGAGGCATAGTAGGCCTGAGAGACCTGGACCGAGGTAGGCCCCGCAATCCTCGGCAGTATATGACCAGCCCCAGGGTCAGACTCGGTCCCAGCCTCCACCAAGTTAACCCAATGTGCCGTCAGCGATGTATAGTTGCCCTGCCCGGCAGCACTCGTCCACGTGTCTGTGGTCAGGTGGACCTTGTCAGAAACAGCGTTGGTCAGGGCACGGATGATGTTGTCTGACACGTGCTGGTGCAGGGCTGGGACGGCACATCGGGAAAAGTAGTGGCGGCTGGGGACCGAATACCGAGGGGGGGCCGCCGCCATGAGGTTGTGAAAGGCCTCAGTCTGTACCAGACTATAGGGCAGCATCTCCAGGCTAAGTAATTTGGATATGTGGACGTTGAGGGCTTGGGCGTGTGGGCGGGTTGCACTGTACTTTCTCTTGCGCTCCAGCGTCTGGGGTATGGAGAGCTGAATGCTGCGCATGGAGACATGCTGTGGAGGATCGTGGAGGCGAAGGTGTGGTTTTCGCACGGGAGGTGTTTGGGCCGGGGTCCTGGGCAGGGGGCTGACTAGCAGAGGCAGCAGATGACACAGGGGAAGGAGCAGTGGTGTGCCCGGCCGGAGGTGAACGGCCTTAGTTCCATTGAGTGGGGTGTTTAGCATTCATATGCCTGCGCATACTAGTGGTGGTTAAGCTGGTAGTGGTGGAACCCCTGCTGATCCTGGTTTGGCACAGGTTGCACACCACAGTCCGTCGGTCATCCGTTGTTTCTTTAAAGAACCTCCAGACTTCCGAAAATCTAGCCCTCGCCACGGGAGATTGACTACGTGAAACATTTGGCGCTGATGCACCAGCTCTGGCCCTGCCTCTCCGTCTGGCCCCACCCATGCCTCTTCCAACCTGTTCTCGTCGAGGACTCGCCTCCGTCTCAGAAGCACTGTGTTTACCCGGCCTATCAACCCAGCTTGGGTCTGTCACCTATCATCCTACGATCCCTCAGTCTGCTCCCCCCTCATACTTCCTGCCCTGACAACAACTTCCCCACTGTCTGACAACCGTGTCTCCTCATCGTCCGACACCTCTTTACACACTTCTTCCACTACGTCAACAATGTCATCATCACCCACAGACTGCGACCGGTGGAAAACCTGGGCATCGGAAAAGAGCTCAGCAGAAACCGGACAAGTGGTTTGTGACAAGGGTCCAGAAAACAGTTCCTCAGAGTATGCTGGTTCAAATGCCAAATTTTCCTGGGAGGGGGCAGAATGGGGGGAAGGAGGCGGAGGTGGAGGAGCTGGAGGAGTGCTGATTTCGGTGACATGGGTGGACTGTGTGGAAGACTGACTGGTGGACAAATGGCTAGAAGTATTGTCCACAATCCACGACATCACCTGTTTGCACTTTTCTGGCCTCTACAGTGTTCTACCACGAGTTCCAGTAACTTGAGACATGAACCTAGGGAGTGTAGCTCTGCGGCGTTCCCCTGCTCCCTCATCAGCAGGTGGTGTCTCACCCCACCCAGGACCACGGCCTCTGACCCCTGCAGTAGTTGGACGCCCACGCCCTCATCTTCTACCCCTAGCCCTCGGGTTCAACATTTTCAAAATTAATGTGTAAACTGTAAATTTTTTTTGTGCTTTTTTTTTTTTTTTTGTGCTTTTTTGTGTTTTTGTTTTTTTAACAAAACGATGCTATCCTATTGCTATGGCTAGTTTCTAACCTACACTGACAGCACACAACAGGATTTTGTGCTGTGCCTGATGACTTTTAGTTTTGAAGAAAAGAAAAAGCAGACTGTGCCTAATTCAATCAAACCCCTAATAAATTGTCCCACTTAGGTGTTTGAGATGGATATGTGTGTCACTAAGAGCTAAATAGAACGTTCGCAAGTCTCCCTGCAAATTCGTCACAATATGGTTCTAGCTGCACTACTAGTGCCAGCAAGCCCAGCCACAAGCAAATAAAAAAAAATAAAGTATAACACTATTGTAGCCCTAACAAGGGCTGTTGGGTTCTTGTAGAATCACTCCTGCCTAACACTAATCTAATAGAACACCCTAACGCTATCCCTGACCAGCAGCAGCTCTCTCCCTAACGGCATCCAGACAGAGAATGATGCGAGCTGTGCGGGCAGGGACTAGTCTATTCCATTGCTATCGACGTGTAAGAGTACCACGTCATGCTGGGTGGATTGCAGAGTCTCCTGGCTTGTGATTGGCTCTGTTTCTGGCCGCCAAAAATCAAAATGGCGGGAGATGCCATTTTCCCGAGCTGGCGAAATATTCGTCTGAGCAATGAGCAGTTTCGAGTACGCTAATTCTCAAACGAGCATCAAGCTCGGACGAGTGTGTTCGCTCATCTCTATTTATTACCCCTGAATCTTTTTTCTTGGATCCATAAAAGGTTATGGCTATAGAGAACTTGGAATGTCCTACCAGTCTTAAAGCCCTTCAGCGTTGTCTGGGTTTTTCTAACTACAACCGCAAGTTTATTTATTTATTTATTTTTGTGATTAGACCATTGATGGGTCTTATTAAAAAGGGTACTGATTTAACAGTAGATTGTTTACTGCTATGGAGGTCTCTTCTGGAGTTACCGACACAAGGGCTTTTGACAGTGTCGAGTCGGAATTCTTGCTGGCAGTGCTGCTTAGAATGGGCTTTAGGCCCAAATTTATTGCACTGGTCCAACTTCTGTATGTGGAGCCTAGGGCATGTATCAGGGCAAATGGAAAATTGTCAGATAGTTTTGTATTGGAGCAGGGGACAAGGCGAGGCTGCCCTCTATCCCCCCCTCTTCATGCTGACCATTGAGCCTCTAGCTTGCCAGATTAGAGGAGCCCCTAATATAGTAGGATTTAAATGCAATACCATAGAGGAACACGTCGCTCTATGCGAAGATGACCTCCTGTTATTCTTAGGGGATGTATACAACTCTTTGCAACCGGTGATACAGATTATTACAGAATATGGTAGATATTCCAATCTCAATATAACCTGGGACAAATCAGTACTGCTTCCAGTAGATGGGCTTAACCCGGAAACGCCTCTTGATAGTAGTTAGAGAATTTAAATACCTAGGGGTGGTGGTGTCTACTAGGCCTCAGGACTATGTACAGAATAATCTTCTCCCGTTGCTGGATCGCTTTCAGGTCAAAGTAAATACCTGCAAGCTACCATTATCTGAGGTAGGCAGATGTAATCTTATTAAAATGGTTCTGATGCCACAGTTCCTTTATGTCATCCATAACTCGCCCGTGTGGATTCCCAGGAAGTATTTTTATAGGATTGATTCCATATTTAGGGGATTGATTTGGAAAAAATGCCACCCCAGAATTAGGCTGGAGTAAGGAGGCGGGGGGTCTAGCAATGCCAAACCGTTAGGTTTATTTTATTGCATCACAGCTATAACATTTTCAATGGGCCACAAGAATGGGGATGAGGATGGGGACTTGACCTAGGGGGAAAGATGATTGCCGATGACTCACCGTGGGACATGTTCTGGAGACAGGAAAAGGGGAAAGAGTGAGACTATTATACCAAACTGGCTCTACAATACAAAGTGTGGGATAGGGGGAAGAATAAACTGGGCCTGGTAGGCCCAAGTGGCTATTCATCCATCTGGCACAACGCTATGTTTGGGGAATTCCTGAAGATAGAGGAACCACAGTTCTGGTCCAATAAGGGCATTGTGACACTGAGAAAGATTCAAACTGATGGGGAGCTAAAAAGATTTGATGCTCTTAGAGAGACGTATCAAATACCTTTTTTAGATATCTACAGTTACGACACGCATACAACTCCCAAAAACAGAGTCTAAGCCTGGAAATATGAAGGCTGGGAGTATTAGAGACGCTGCTGCTTCCTGATTCCTCTAAGGGCCTAATTTTCCTTTTATATGGAGCATTGCAGGATGAATCTCTTAAGGGTGTTAGACTCCCAAGCAGGTCTAAATGGGAAGGATAAAAAGTACCAACCAAAAGCGTACAAGACCAAAAAGTCGTACACAAAGAACCATAAAGTAATTCAAAATACAAATCTTTATTAACACATATAGAAAATCAAATGGGAAGGAGACATTGGACCAATCTCTGATGATCAATGGGATACTATCCTTTCCCTAACACCAGTGCTCTCCCTTAGTGAAGGCAAGCGGTTCTCACAATTGCTGTTGTTACACAGAGCCTATAAAACGCCAATCTTGTTAGCAAAGATCGGGGCCTGGCCAGACTCCAATTGTCCAAAATGTAGCATGTTGGATGCACATCTTATGCATATGTATTGGGAATGTTCCAAGTTGGGAGAATACTGGGAACAGGTGCTGGATCTTATTTTCAAGGTATACTGAATACGTCTAGAAACATCTCCATGGGTATGTCTGCTGGGGCTTTTGGAAGACGATATGACTATTACGACTGACATTATAGGCATGTCTTGTATGCTTTATCAGACCCAGAAGCTAATAGCAACCAAGTGGATACAGCCAATCCCTTCCACTATCAAAGAGCTGAAAGAGCGCCTTAATGATGTAATCAGGTTAGAAAAAGGAGTACATAAAAAAAGAAAAGCCATGAAAAAGTCATATTGGGGTCCATATGTATTGTTGTACCAGGGAATAGGAGGAAGGGATATAAGGGAGGGAGGGTAGAGAATGGGAAGGTGTTGTCAAGTTTTGTTGTCATTGCCTTCATATAAGCAGGTTAAGTAAAGAAAACTGGGATAAGATTTATAGGGGAATTAAAGGGATATCTCTGAATGACAATTTTAAGTCTATACAATTAAGCATTCCTTATAGAGTATACTGCTCACCATACATACTGTTTAAAGCTGGTCTGAAAGTAGACGCAAAGTGCCACCATTGCAAACAAGATCTTGCAGATATCGTAAATATCCTGTGGTTCTGTCCTTATATAACGTAGCTATGACAGGAAATCTTTCCAGAGATTCAAGGAGTTTTGGGCCTTGACCTGCCCTTTGAACCTATGCTGGGAATCCTGGGTTATAGCTCAGAAATAGCCACTACGAAAAGTCATAAAAGTTTGGTATCGAAACTGTTATTCCTGGGCCGTTTGATCATTATTAAAGAATGGAATGGGGTTAAAAAAACAGCGTTAAATAAATGGCCGGAACTTAGTGGAAAAAGTTAGAAGGTATGAATCTGGTATTAGAATCGATTGGAAAGAAGCTGAAATATGGAAGGAGTGGAAGGTATTTGAAGGGGAGTCCCCGGAAGCGGTAGTGTCTCATTAATTCTTTTTTTTTCTTTCCTTTCCAGCATACTCGGCCAGGGTTGGGTAGAGTTGGGGTGAATAACGGGACAAGTAAATGTTTCAAGTGTGTCTTATGTAAGGTGATTGTACTAAAAAGTGTAGTCACTTTTATTGGACAAGTGCATGTACGGTGATTATCTGCTCCAGAAGCTGAAAAAACATTTACAAAACTCAAGAAATGCTTTGTTATTTTGTCAGTCTTCATTCAACCTGATTTAAATCATCCATTTGTTATAGAGTTGTTAAAATGATCAATAAATCTGACCTCATTTATTATTATGTCTCCATCAATTCCAATTTAAATTTTCATTCCACATGACCATCCGACCTCCGTTAACAAAAAAACACCATTCAGACTGTAGACGCTAGATCCTTATCCTCCTCACACTTCAAATCCGTTCATGCTATAGAGCAGGGGTCGGGAACCTATGGCTCGCGAGCCAGATGTGGCTCTTTTGATGGCCGCATCTGGCTCGCAGCCAGGGCTCCTATCCAGGGGCGTAACTACAGCTGCAGCAACTGCTAAGATGCCTGCCAAGACCAGGGGCCCATATGTCCCGGGCCCCTGTTGTGCCCCCGGCTGTAGTTATGCCCCTCGATGTAATGGCAGAGAAGCGCAGGGGTCCGCGGGGTTAATTCAGGGGCGGCACCTCCGTCTCCCTCTCTGCAGCAGCCTCCACTGGGTGTGTGTGTGTGTGTGATAAAGGGTGGGGGAGGAGACTGTCCACCTGCAGCCAATCCCAGGGCTGGATGTAGCAGCGCGGGAGATTCATACAGAGGAGACTAGAGAGCTGCATACTCAGGAGACATCCAGCACCTGAGGAGAAGGAATCAGCCAGAGATAAGTCCTCCCTCCCCCCAGTTTCTCCTCACACTCTGCCTTAACCCCTTAGTGTCCTGTGTGCAGGAGCAGCTATGAAGCTCCTGAGTGTCCCTTACAAACTCCTCTGCATCTTCCTCTCATATCTTCCCCCACCACTTCCCCCACCATTTCTACATTAATGTGAGGTTCTGCAGCAGCTTAGACACATATTGGCGTCTGTATAGGGATGTTCTGCAGCGGTTGGCATCTGTATAGGGATATTCTGCAGCATTTGACGTCTGCATAGGGATGTTCTGCAGCAGTTGGTGTCCGCATAGGGATGTTCTGCAGCGGTTGGCGTCCGTATAGGGATGTTCTGCAGCGGTTGGCGTCTGTATAGGGATGTTCTGCAGCGGTTGGCGTCTGTATAGGGATGTTCTGCAGCGGTTGGCTCATGTATGGGGATGTTCTGCAGCGGTTGGGTCGTGTATAGGGATGTTCTGCAGCAGTTGGCTCATGCATGGGGATGTTCTGCAGCGGTTGGCGTCCATATGGGGATCTTCTGCAGCGGTTGGCGTCCGTATGGGGATGTTCTGCAGTGGTTGGCGTCCATATGGGGATGTTCTGCAGCGGTTGGTGTCTGCATAGGAATGTTCTGCAGCGGTTGGCTCGTGTATGGGGATGTTCTGCAGCGGTTGGCTCATGTATGGGGATGTTCTGCAGCGGTTGGCCTAATGTAGGTGATGTTCTGCAGCGGTTGGCTCATGTATGGGGATGTTCTGCAGCGGTTGGCTCATGTATAGGGATGTTCTGCAGCAGTTGGCGTCTGTATAGGGACAAGCTAGAATGTTAATTATCTATTTTTTTATTTTACAGCAAATTACCATTGTTTTGGTCCAGTTGAGGCTTAGTACGGGGGGGGGGGAACACTCCTTGCTGTACTAATGACTGCTGGAGCCATTGTTCTGTCAGTGGCCCTTTAAACATATTGTACGGCTCTCGCAGAATTATATTTTAAAATATGTGGCGCTTATGGCTCTCTCAGCCAAAAAGGTTCCTGACCCCTGCTATAGAGGAAATTGGAGTACACATAGCAGAGTCTGTGGCATCCAATAAAATACTTTTTATTAGCTTATACTCACAAAGAAACATATTAAAATGTGCATATAAAAGATTCCATGAGGACGCACCCGCGCCCCCCCCCCCCCCCCCCCATTTCTGTCGCATGAAAGCCAGTCCAGCTGCACAAAAATCCGATCGTATACGACACAATCCGAGCGCAAACCCCTGTTAAATACTGGTCAAAGCTGCACAAATCTCGAAGCCGCAAACAGTCCGACGAAAGTGCGATCCATGACCCTTAGTAAATAAGCCCCTGTGTCTCAAAGTTTCATCTGGGAAATTTGGTCCATGCTATATGCTTTTAGCGAAATCATTCATTTTTGGATGCTTCGTACACAATGGGGGTCATTTACTAAGGGCCTGAATCACGTTTTTCCGGCGGTTTACCCAAATATTTCCGTTTTGCGCCGATTTTCCCTGAATTGCCCCGGGGTTTTGGCGCACGCGATCGGATTTTGCCGCATTGGTGCCGGCGTGCATGCGACGGAAATCGGAGGCATGGCCACACGAAAACCCGACGGATTCGGAAAAACCGCCATATTTAAAAAAATATGTCGCTTGACACGCACTTACCTTCACCCGGCCTGGCTTGGTGAACTTCAGTGCATTCCGACGAACTTCAGCTCAGCAGCGACACCTAGTGGACATCGGGGGAACTACCTTAGTGAATCACCGGAAGACCCAAATCCTCCACACAGAATGCGCCGCTGGATTGTGAATGGACCGGGTAAGTAAATCTGCCCCAATGTTTTTCACAAGCCCCCTCTGCAAAAATATGTTTCAATCCTGCCATTCCCCACTGTAATCCATTGTGAATTGTAATTTGAGGAAGAAAGGATTCTAGATTTTTGCATGGTCCAAAATTCCATTCTGTACCTGGTGCATTGGAAGGGTTATGGTCCTGAGGAGCAGACATTGGTCTCTGGCAAAGATCTCCATGCTCCACATCTCCTAAGATTATATAATCACCAGAATCTTTTCAGGCCGTGTGGGCTATTGAGGGTAAGGTGGCTCCTCCACACATACTGCTTAAAATTAACACCAAAAAGTTCAATCTTTGTCTAATCAGACTAAAGAATCTTATCTCTCATAGTCCTTCATGTGTTTTGCACACTCTATGTGGGTTTTTATATGTCTTGCACTGAGAAGAGGCTTCTGTCGTCACTTACCATAAAGCCCGCACTGGTGGAGGCTGCAGTGACAGGTGACTTTGTGACTTTGTGACTTTCTCCCATCTCCCTACTGCAGTGATGGCGAACCTTTATTTATCGCAAAGGGCCTACACAGAAATTTAATGTGTGATTTATACTCCCTTCTCTGTCACAGTTTTCATTGATACCAGCACCTGAGGACACCAATAAAGCAGAAAATAGCCCCAGGTACAGCTGTCACTTTAAAATAGCTCTGTGCACAGCAAGTCCTGGGCTGCCTGGGACTTCAAGAAGATACCTGGAGTCATCTCTGGTGATGGCCTGAGTGCCCATAGAAGGGGCTCTGAGTGCCACCTCTGGCACCAGTGCCATAGGTTAGCCATCACTTCTCTGTAGCTTAGCCACAGTGATCTTGGGGCTCTTCTTTACTTCTTTCACCAAGGCTCTTCTCCTACCATTGCTTAAGCTGGATAGGCAGGTTGAGGAAGAGTTGTGGTCGTTCCAAACCTCTTCCATTTAAGGATTATGCAGGCCATTGTGCTCTTAGGAACCTTTACTGCTGCAGAAATTCTTTTGTAACCTTGGGAAGTTCCTTAGATCACATAATTCTCATGTGCTCTGACATGCACTGTGAGCTGTGAGGTCTTATATAGAAAGTGTTAGCCTTATCTAATCAAGTCCATTCAGTTTAATTAAACACAGCTGGACTCCAATAAAGGAACAGAACCATCTCAAGGAGCATAAGAAAGAAATGGACAGCATGTGAGTTAAATATGAGTGTCACAGCAAAGTGTCTGAATACTCATGACCATGTGATATTTCAGTTTTTATTGTTTAATACATTAGCAAAAATTTCAACATTCGAGTTTTTCTGTCAAGATGCAGAGTGTACATTGATGAGCAAAAAAAAAATTACTTTTTTGATCTTACCAGTTTGGCTGCAATGAAACAAAGGGGCTTATTTAGTAAGGCCCCTTGGCCGCATTTTCGTCGGGTTTTCCAGCGTTTTCGGGGATTGCGTTGCACGGGATCAGATTGTGTTGCAATCACACCGACTTTCACGCGACACAAATCGGGGGGTGGGCCGATGGACAATCCGACGGATTCGGAATACGCGTGGGATTTAACATTTAAAATTTTGTCGCAAGCCAAGCACTTACATGCACCAGGAAAAAGAAGGTGAACTCTGGCGGACCTGATCGGGGAAGCGACACATGCAGGATCTCGGGTGCACGATCTTTGTGAATCGCGGCAGCTGTGCAGGATTGTCAGACAACGTACCTCGTGAATCGCGCATGGAAGGGGAAGTAAATGTGGCCCAAAGAGTGAAACATTTAAAGGGATCTGAATACTTTCCATACCCACTGTAAGTAGAATCTGTCATTTTTAGGGGGTAACAGTGGTAAGTCACTGGGTAAAAGTCAATGGGGTACATTTACTAAGGGTCCACAGCCGCGAATCCGTCGGGTTTTTCCCGAATATTTCCTCTTTGCGCTGTATTTCACGGGATTGTGGCGCACGCGATCGATTTTTGGCGCAATCGCGCCGACTTTCGCGCGACAGAAATCGGGGGGCGTGGCCACCGGCCAACCCGAAGGATTCGGAAAAACCGCGGAATTTAAAAAGCCATTTGTGTAGCAAGATCAAGCACTTACATACACCAGAAAAAAGCAGGTGAACTCCGGCGGACCTCGGCGCAGCAGCGACACCTGGTGAATATCGGCGCACGGACCTTAGTGAATCCCGGCAGAACCCGAATCAGCTTTGGAGAACCCACCGCTGGATCGCGACTGGACCGGGTAAGTAAATGTGCCCCAATGAGTCAGGTCCAGCCAACTAGAAGCACTTTTAGATCTTGCAAATATGCATGTAGAATTGTGCATTATTATGAAAAAGGTATCATATTATATAACAGTGAAAATACAGTAAAAATTGGGTGTTCTGAAGTAAACTTACTGAGTAAGCATGTGGTATTTCTGTGTTAGATTAATTCACTATTAATTCACTATTGAAAAATGCCAAAGTGAATGGGTCCACAGGAAAATACTTCTCATATAACATGTTTAGACTGTGTGTCTTTGGCCGAAGGATACAGTTTGCCATTCTTCGATTAGATGAGCAGGGTTTCTTTTGGCAGGAGGATCCTCATCTTCGGTGGGGGTCAGGTTCCACTCCTGGAGAAGAGATTGTATGACTTTTACCGTTCCCTCAAATGATGAGCTTGACAGAGAAACCCCATCTGTAGGGCACGTTATTGTCTCTTAAAATTTTTGTACAAGCGCTGAACACCCTTCTGTGAAGACAGAAATTTTCTGGAATCTTTCTAAGAGTCCCAAACAGACACAAACTAGTATAGCTGTATCCACGGAGATCGATGAGACCTTTGTGTATCTTTATTATATACCCTTCTTAAGGTAGGAGGGTTTATCAATTTGCGTAAGTAACTCAAGACAATATAATGGATGATATACAAAAATGTGGAAAATCGTAAAAAAATAGAACATGTACATGTGTTTCCCATTAAGACACTTATACAGACGTCATCATATTGTTTATCGGAGCTCGGATTATACTCCTCTGCATCCTTCCAAATCCAAGCCAAAGGCCAACTATTGTCCAAGAACCACAAACCACATTCCTGTATCTTATGCTGTTAGTGTGTACAAAGTTCTTTCAGGCTTATAGTGAAGAAGCTGATAAGTCAATTATTGCTTTAACTATTTCTCTAATAAAACTGAGTAAATTCAACTACTTTAACAATCTAGAAGGTGAATTGAAAACCTTCGAGAACATTCAGGAGAAATCTGAACCAACTTTATAAGTATATCAATAGTTATTCTGTAAATATAGCAATAGTTATCATGCGTACACCTCCATTATAGATAAAAGTAAGCTCCTTCTTCTTAGTACTAGTATGGAGAAAAAGAAATGGGTATTATATTAAGTATTATAAGTAGAACTCAATAAGGAAGAGATGTTGATAATGATAAATTTTCAGACTCAGAATGGAGTTTAACGTATGCAAACTAAATTGGAGTAATAACCAGAATATAGTACGGGTCATTATGTTGTATAAACAAATTATCTATTTCTTCTTCTGTCAGTCAGGAAAAACATGACCTTTTTCATCACATTAGAAAATCTGTACATATAATTGCATCCATCTGAAATAATAAGCAGTTAAGTCATCATGCCAGAGTGATCCCCTAATGCTTTCTTTAGCTGGCACATTTTATTGCACATTATAAATTAAAAAAAAAAAGGTTTAAAACAAAAAATACCAACAGTACAGTTGTAAAATGGTATAGATAGTAATAACAATTTTAACATTTTACAGTTTATATCCATCTCACAAAGTTCAGTTACTGTAGCATATAGTGCAGTGTAACAGAATTATTTAACTGTAATTTTAACACTATATAGCTGAAAAGCAATTATGGCTCTCTGCATGTATACACCTGAAGAGGCACATGAAATACTTCTTTCAGACATTGGGGCACATTTACTAAGCGTCCATTGGACGCATTTGAATCGGGTTTCCCGACTTTTTCCGATTTGGCCTGAATTGCTCCGGGTTTTTGGCGCACGCAATCGGATTGTGGCAGATCGGCGCCAGCTTGCATGCAACACAAATCGGGGGGCGTGGACGTCGGGCAACCCGACTAATTCGGACGAACCGTGGAATTTAAAAACCAAATTGTGTCGCAAGATCAGCACTCACAAGCACCGGGAAGAAGAAGGTGAACTCCGGTGGACCTCAGCTGGGGAAGCAACACATGCTGGAAATTGGACACACAATCTTAGTGAATCGCGGCAGCTCCGAATCCTTGTCAGACATTCCGTCGTCATTGACATCCTCGTCAATGAGACGGGTAAGTAAATGAGAAAAAACTGTAGTCCAGCACAGGTTCTGGTATCTATTTTTTTGTCATCATATTCCTCAGACTCAATAGACAAAGATTTCAACACTAATAAATTAAGTTGATCCATAAAATTATATGCATCCACTACTGGAGAATCCATATTCTCTACAGGTGCCCAATCCAAAAATTCAACACCTATAGATGGATCCTCCAGTCCCTGGAAAAAAGTTTTGATGGGGATGGTGATACATTAAGGATAGTATTGAAAAGGTAAAAATTATCGCTTGGTACAAATCCTAAACCTTCTCCTAATAATCTAACATGTGTCTCCTTGAGGTTATAGCTAGACCAGTTAATGACTGTAGAGTCTAATTGTTCCTTTTGTTCTTTTGGCGTGTTGCCATTTTTTGTCCGTTGCTTCCGTCCTGCCCGTCTCCTCCCTTTTTCCTGTTTTTTGGAGGGTTTTGTTTGTCCCTGTTCATTACGGCGTGCGTTTTATCCTTATTGTTCTTCTTTTGTTGGGAAGAGGTTATGTTACAATCAAAATCCGATAGGTCTAAGGAGATAGCTTCTCAGAAACAGATGGAAGCACTAACATGAGGATTTCCTCTATTTTTGCTTTTATTTCATTTTCTCAGAATGGATCTTGGTTGTGGTCTATTCCCAGTGCGATTCCATTCCCTTCAACTGTATACCTGGTTTAATTTGTAGTCTGTTAGATCTCGTTTGAATTTCTTTTTCTTAGTTTCCATCACAGAAATTTTAAGATCTTCTATTTGTTTTTTTATATCGTTTTCAATTGCTTCCAGGTTTTCATTGGGGAAGTTGGTTTTAAATTCTTCCTTGGTTCTATTAATGTTAATGGAATCTTAAAGTCTGTATGCTAGATCACGACTAAGGCCGTTTAGGCTGAAACGCGTAGATCATATGCATGTAACTAAGGGATAGATGCTTGTATGCCCTATGTAATTTTTTATTGTATTTGAAATAAAGGAGAACAAATATTTTTTTAATCCACCGGAACCTGTGCTGGACTACAGTTTTTTCTTTCGTATGAAGTCTGGAGTCTCGGGATCGTCCGTGCACAGCAGGTAGAGGACAAGTCGGGAGTGGTGAGCTGAATTTAACTTTTTTCTTCGGGTAAGTAAATGTGCCTCATTGAATCTTCATCCTCTAGTGATGATGGTAAAATTTCTCATTGGGGGAAATTTTTCTGACGTGTCTGAGGAAAACTATTCTTGTTGTTCAGAGCTCAGATTTCATTTTATAAACTGTTGTGGGAAAATGAAAGCTGAGCTCAGATAAGTTGATAAATCTCCCCCATAAAGTTCTACTTGACGGTAAACATATCTGTGAAACCAGTGTTAACTATATACACTACATTCCAGGATTTAATGATACTTCAGAGATCTGTAAATATAGGAAAGGAGACAAAGGAAAACAATTGGGTCAGCACTCACTGTTCACTTAAAAACATGGAATTTTCTTTATCCAGGATCTAGTCACTGCACTGGTTGCCCGTCTTCTTCTGAATACCGTTTAAAATAATACCCCTATTTCTCTTCTCTCATCTCAGTCTATCCCCCAAACTGTGCTCTTTGATGTTCCAATGATGTTGGATTAACAACTAGTTTAATTCTCATGCATGTCTCCAGGATTTTTACTGTGCTGCACCAATTCTCAGATTATTACCCAACCTCAAAGTTTCAAATATGCTCATAAAACTCATCTCTCTAGGCAAGCCTATCACACTGGCTAACTGCATGAAAGTTCAACTCTATAATAACTATATACAGCCTCCTATAATAAATATATACAGCTTCCCTATAATAAATATATACAAGCCCTATAATTATATACAACTCCTTTTTAATAACTATATACAGCCCCCTATAATAGTTATATACAGCCCTCTATGATAAATGTATACTACCCACTATAATAACTATATAAAGCCTCCTATACTAAGTACATACAGCTCCTCTATAACTATATACAGCCCTTCTATAATAACCATATACTGATACTCTATAATAACTATATACAGCCTCCTATAATAACTACATACACCACCCTATAATAACTATATAATAACTATATACAGCCCCCATAATAAACATACATAGTCTCCCTATAATAACTCTATACAGCCCCCTATAATAACTATATACAGACTCTCTATAATAACTATATACTGCCCCCCTATAATAACTATTTACAGCCAGGGTCCCTCCAGGTTTCAGTAGGCCCCTGGGCGACATGGCCTCATTGGGCTTCTTTGCAGTGAACTTATATGGCGACATTAACAATTCAGAAACTGAAACAGTCTCCTGTTCCCTAAAATATTACCAAGTTTATTATCCAAAACAGCCCTGTAATGGTCAGGGCCAATGTGAGGTCATTTAACCAACAGTAATAAAACTGAAGCTTCAACTCAGTTGCTGCAGAACATAATACATACCTCAGCTGCTGCAGAACCTAATAATACACAACTTTGCTGCTTCAGAAACTCATAATACACATCTTTTCTGCTTTAGAACCCAATAACATGCATCACTGCTGACACAGAACCCTCTCTCCTTCTCACTTATATTTGAGGTAATTAATATTTTAGTCTATAAACCAGCACACATTCATGCTTGCAGAAAGACATTTGTACAGGTAGGCACACATGCAGACAGCTATATCTACATGTAGGCACACATGCATGCAGGCAGGAAGACACAGATACATGCAAACACATATGCATGTAGACAGACACACACATGCATGCAGGCAAACACAGATACATGAAGACTGACAGTATGCAGGCAGGCAAACAAACACACTGACAACCACAGATGCATGCAGGCAGACATACATGCATGAATTGAGGCAAGCACAGATACATGCAGACAGACATAGATGCATGCAGGCAGATAAATGCAGACAGATACACATGCATGAAGGCAAACACACATACACATGCTGACCGACATAGATGAAAGCAGGCAGACACATCATCACAAATACAATACACATTATATGGATCTATAATAGACATTTATACATGTCATCACAAACCCTGTAGTGTCTGTAGAAAGTCCTGGTATCACACAGAGAAGTCTTCACCGTTCTCCTGCTCCACCTCCTCGTCCTGATTTCTGAGCTGCCAGATTTAAGCTTTTTCTGCAGCTACAAGTGAAGAGGTGATGGGGAGGGATTAAACTATAATGTGCTGCTTTACACAGGGCTCTGAATAGTTGAGTAGCTTCTGCTTGTACTGTACCGAGTTAAGATGAGTGGGGAAGAGACAGTGAGGACACAGCACTTCCGAGTTGCTTTGGGGTGGACTCTCTATTGCTGCCCAACTGCTAGTATGAGTATTAAAGGCTTTTTGTCAAATTATTTCCCTTTAACTCAGGGGCTGTGGCAGGAGTGTCCCCCGCCCCCCCCCCCCCCCCCCTTTTCGCTCTGCTTATAGAACCTCTGGCTATAATGGTTAGGGAGGCGAAGTGGATTGTGAGGGGGTGAGAAGGGGGATAAAATATCCCTACATGCAGACAACATTTTGACGACAATCTAGAGATCTGATAAAACTTTGGGAGATATTTTTTGTTTGGTTAATGAGTTGGGAAAGTTCGCCGGGTTAAAAATAAACTGGGAAAAAAACTGTTTTACTCCCGTTGGATTATGATTAGAGATGAGCGAGCACTAAAATGCTCGGGTGCTCGTTATTCGAGATGAACTTTTCCCGATGCTCGAGTGCTCGTCTCGAATAACGAGCCCCATTGAAGTCAATGGGAGACTCGAGCATTTTTCAAAGGGGACCAAAGCTCTGCACAGGGAAGCTTGGCCAAACACCTGGGAACCTCAGAAAAGGATGGAAACACCACGGAAATGGGCAGGAAACAGCATGGCCAGCATGCATGGATGCCTCTGAGGCTGCTTAATCGTACCATTATGCCAAAATTATGGGCAACAGCATGGCAATGAAAGAGTGACCGAATGAGGCTAGATAGCATCTAAAACATTCAATAATTGACCCTGACACTATAAGGGACGCATGCAGAGGCAGTGGGCAGCAGCGGCAGGCTACGAGATGTCATGGCGACATACCCTAAATGGACTCAGGCTTCAAAACCAATGGTGGCAGAGAGAACCAAAGGAGGTGAGGCAAGAGCGCTGAAAATATTTCCTATAGTAACAAAAGGTTGACGGTATATATTTAGTCGATAACACAGCATGGTGGTGAACATAGTGACCAAGTTCCTACAATATCTGGAAACAACCCGAAAATGAGCCTGACACAGCTCTTTGATAGGGGACGAAATGTGGAGACAGCCATGGAGACGACTTCCATGATTAAGAGTGACAGTATGGGGTAATCCATATTGCGCTGCTATATTGCAAAACTTCAGGTCTCCAGATGGGCGGGGAACAATAGGGCCGAGTTCCATATGTATCTGGTGAAACACCTGAAAATTCTGCCTGACAAGCTCATTTTGATAAGGGGATGATGTGCTGCACATCCTCTCTTGCTCAGGTCTGGGGTATATAGAGAGTTGAAGTTGCGCATGGAGACATTGGTGGACTGCTGGGAGGATCGTGGAGGCAAAATGGACAGGGAAACAGCAGGGGCAGATGCATGGATGCCTCGAGGCTGTCTAGATCTTGGGATGGAGCTGCAGGCAGCTTTGCCTGTCCAAGCCCCTGTCTCTTGGCTCCTCCCCACCCACAAAATGGGCCTGGGGGCCGAAGTCGTTACTTTGAAAAATTATAATTTTCAAAGCAGGCGGGTCGTTTTGAATATTTCACCTAGGAATAATGGAATAGCATAGTGGTTCTATTTTAATTGTTTTTCGGAAACGGTTCCATGATAAGAGCGACAGTATGGGGCATCCATATTGCATATGATTGCAACTCAGGTTCCAGCATGGGGCGGACAGATGGGCCGAGTTCCACTAGTATCTGGTGAAACACCTGAAAATCTACCTGACACAGCTGTTTGATGAGGGACGATGTATGGAGGCATGAACTAGTAGTAGATTAAAGGTTGCTGCAGTTAAAATGTTAGTTGGATATTGGGATGGAGCTGGCGCTCCGCTGCCAGGCGAGCTTTCGCTATCCAAGCCCTGTCTCTCGGCACTCCCCAAACAGCACTTCTAAGAACCTTTGTCTAGAGCAAGTGTAATAGTGGTTGTTAAAAGTTTGGGTTATGGCGGTGAGGGGAATGTAAACAGATCGCAAGAAGCGCTGAAATAATACGGTAAATGATAAATGTTGCCAGCATATTTGTGATACACGCAGGGTGGCGACAAAGTTCACCAAGTTTGATGTGAAGCCATGAAAAACAACCCAAAATTCTCTGAACACAGCTCTTTCATAGGGGACGATGTATGGAGTGCAGTATAGGAGAACGTGGAGGCGCTAAAAACGACGTGTGGAGGCTGTCTATGCACAATTTAATTTGGATAGTGCCTGTATGTGGCAGTCCAAACAAAGTTTTCAAACCAGAGAGGCAGGTAGGTGGTCCTCCAGAACAATTAAATAGATTAGTGCATTATGTGGCACTCCCAAAATGTGTTTAAAACAGAGGACCGGGGTGTGGCCCTCCAGAAAAATAAAATACATACGAGAACAATAGCTAAGCCAGTTGGCCATGGCAAAAAATAGCCATTTCCTCTGCTTTAGTGTACAAAGAGGAGGAAATGAAGAGAGTGCATAATATTCAGGTTCATTCCTTCACCTGGTGGAAATTGAAATCCTGAGAAATCCAGGCTTTAATTCATCTGATAAGCGTCAGCCTGTCAGCTTGTGTCAGTCACAGGCGTGTACGCTTATCGGTGATGATGCCACCAGCTGCACTGAAAACCCGCTCGACAACACGCTAGCAGGAGGCAAGCAAACCTCCAAGCGTACAGCGCCAGTTCGTGCCACATGTCCAGCTTTGAAACCCAGTAGTGTAGGGAGCTGTGTGATCAATTTTGGACGATGGTATGGTCAGTCTCAATACTTCCTCACCATCTTTCTGTAAGATCAGCCCTACTCTGCCGAGACTGGGGACGGTGAAAGTGTCTTGCCTGGTGGTGACAAAACGGTCAACGGCCTTTTAAAGCTTACCCCTCCAGTGCTGGACAACTGCCTGCTTGCCTACTCTCCCTTCGCTACTTGTCCCGGCAAGTAGCCCTGCCACTAGCGCTTAGAAGGGAAATATGTTTTAGCTTGTGCACCAGGCGCCCTGGCTGGTATTTCATGCATTCTCACACTCCTTTCTCTCTCCAGGGAGAGAGTGGAAAGATTTTGCTGTACGTGGGTAACCAGGAGAGTGAAACCAGTAGTCCGTGCTGGAATAATTCTTGAAGCGAGGGTCATGGTATAGGCAGCCTAGCATGGAAATCTGCATATGAGCCAGAGTTCAACAAAACGCGCAAAAATTCCTCCCCTCACTGCCTGACTGTCCATTTCCTCCTCCTCCATCTCCTCTTCTTTTCTGCCCATACCAGCTGAACAGTTAAGGACTACAATGGTCCCCTTTCTGTCTCGCCAATCCTTCTACTCCTTACCCAACTTCCACCTCCCTTCCTCCACCCTTTTACTACTCGCAGTATAAATATTGACCCCGAGGGTGCTCTTCTGGCTATCAACAAGGGAATCATTTCTTCCCCCGTCTCGGACGAGCGCAAACCCGGTCTCTGTCAGGTTTTTGACAGCCAGCCTTTGATGATGAGCCTCTTGATATGCGGCATCGCACTGATCATTACTGTTTGACCCCTCAAAGTTACTCAGTACACCTGATCAGATAGACAGACATACACTCCACGCTCTCATCTAGCTATGGGGGTGACTACTGACTACAGTTTTGGTGAAGCTACTGACCTGAGTATACAATCCTTCTCGCGTGACTTCAACCTATAACTGTTAATGTGAATCCCCTTCGTTTGGGCATCGTCGCACATGTCAGGTACAACGTCATTTAGCTGCTGCTGTAACACCCTGAGAGTTATGCATCTTATGTGCTCTGTATCGAAATTCAACGTCGAATTGTTTTCCCCGTTGGCATACCCACCTCTCGTCTTACAAATCAGACAGATGGGTCCATATCGTTGCGCAGGACGCCCGCCTGGACTCCTGACGATACAGCATACGTGTCTTGAGGTCTATTGACACATGTGTCACCAATGTCCCCTCGGCAGTCACAGTTCGGACAATCATATCCCATCGTGTTGGCCGTCTTGTCCACGCACAACTTCACTGCCTGACTACTACACGCGTCTCCCCTCACCTGCTGTGCCTTTGTCCAGCCAAGAATCAGTCTTGCGCCGTGATGGCCCTGTAATAGGCTACGTGGGTCGTGCCTTTATCGCTAGGCCTCAGCAGTATTGAACACGCACGCTGATGTTAGCGTATACTGCGACATGCCACTGCTGACCTGCTGCTGGTCGACTGCATGCGACAACATCACTGGATGGTAATTCGGAGGAGTGAGGTGATCGTGGAGGAGGGGTCGCTTGGTGGGATGGAGGAGAGGCATAGTAGCCTGAGAGACCTGGACCGAGGAGGCCCCGCAATCCTTGCGTATGGATTGTACATCCGCCCAGGGTCCCAGACTCGGTCCAGCTCCACCAAGTTAACCCATGTGCCGTCCCGATAATAGTTGGCTACCGGCAGCACTCGTCCACTGTCGTGGTCAGGTGGACCTTGTCAAAACCAGGGTTGGTCAGGGCACGATAGTATGTTCGTGTGGTCAGGCTGACCAAACAAAGGCGGCGAATCGGGCCCCGCATGAGGTTTCGTTGAATAGGCCCTCAGGTTGTACCAGACCTATAGGCCACAATCTCCAGGCTAAGTCATGTTTGGAGATGTGGACCGTTGAGGCTTGGGCGTGTGGGCGGTGCGTTGCAACTATACTTCTCTTTGCGCTCCAGCGTCTGGGGTATGGAGAGCTGAAGCGCGCAATGGTGAATGCTGTGGAGGATCCGTGGAGGCGAAGATGGGGTTTTCGAACGGAGGTGTTTGGGCCGGGGTTCCTGGTGCAGGGGGCTGACTAGCAGAGGACAGTGACACAGGGGAAGGAGCAGTTGGTGTGCCCGGCCGGGGTGAACGGCCTTAGGTCATTGAGTGGGGTGTTTACATTCATAGCCCTGCGCATACTAGGTAGTAGTTAAGCTAGTAGTGGTTGGAACCCTGACTGATCCTGTTTGGCACACGGTTGCAACACCACCACAGTCCTGTCGGTCATCAATTCCTGGTTGTTTCTTTAAATAACCCCAGACTTCCGTAAAAATAGCCGCTCGCCACGGGAGTTGACTACTGCAAACATTTGGCGATGATTGCACCAGCTTTTGTGTCGCCCTTCCTCTCACGTACTGGGACTCCCCCATGCCTCTTCAACCTGTTCTCGGAGGACTCGACCTCCGTCTCAGAAGCCACTGTGTTTCACCCCATGCTATCAACCCAGCTTGGGTCTGTCACCTATTCATCTAGATCCCATCAGATCGCTCCCCCTTCCACTTCCTGCCCTGACAACAACTCCCCACTGCTGACAACCGTGTCTCCTCATCGTCCGACACTCTTTACACACTCTCTTCCACACTACGTCAATAATGTCATCATCACCCAACAGACTGCGACCGGTGGAGAAACCTGGGCATCGGAAAATAGCTCAGCAGCACCGGACAAGTGGGTTTGGACTGTGGGAAGGGTCCAGGAAAACAGTTCCTCACAGTATGCCGGTTCAATTGCCAATTTTCCTGGGAGGGGCAGAATGGGGGAGAAGGAGGCTGGAGGTGGAGGAGCGGGAGGAGTGCTGCTTTCGGTGACATGGGTGGACTGCGTGGAGACTGACTGGTGGACAAATGGCTAGAAGCTTGTCCGCAATCCACGACATCACCTCTTCGCACTGTTCGGCCTCACAGTGCTCTACCACGAGTCCCAGTAACTTGAGACATGAGACCTAGGGAGTTGTAGCTCTGCGGCGTTCCCCTTGCTCCCTCATCAGCAGGTGGTGTCTCACCCACCCAGGACCACAAAAAAGCCTCTGCTACCCTGCAGAGAGTACGGGACGCCCACGCCACGGCCCTCGTCCTCTACCCCTAGCCCCTGGGTTAAACATTTTCAAAATTAAAGTGTAAATGTAAATTTTTTTTGTTGTTTTTTTGTTTTTTTTTTTTGTTTTTTTTTTTTAAACAAAACGATGCTATCCTATGGCTATGGTATTTTCTAACCTACACTGACAGCACACAACTGGATTTGTGGCTGTCCTGATTGGACTTTGGAGTTTTAAATAGAAATAAGCTAAAACAAAACAAAACTAGCAGGACTGTGCCTAATTCTAAATCACAAATCCCCTATAATGTCCCACTTGCGGGTTTGAGATGAGTATGTGTGTCACTAGATCTAAACACATACGTCGCAAGTCTCCCTGCAAATTCCCACAATTGGTACTAGCTGCCACTACTAGTGTCATCAAGCCCAGCCACAAGCAAACAAAATAACAAAGTAAAATATACGCTATGTACGGCCTAAGTAAGCCGTGGGAGTTCTCCTATGCTACTTTTCTCAGCCTACACAGAAGCACATGCTTTGCCACGAATTAGCTCATCATCATACCGAGATATAAGCCGCACCAAAGTATAAGCGTGCCCTAATTTTCCCAACAAAACCTGTGTAAAACCTGGTATATTTTTTGTACTCGGTATAAGCGTGTGTTTTGGGTTGTCAGACACATTTTTTGTAGTGCTGAAAAATCTAGGGTATACTGCTTGTATATATGGTACTATTGGAGTAGTATATAAAAAAAAATAATGATAAAAGAAATCTATATTAAATCAGCAGACAGTGCCTAATCAACATGCAAACCCCTAATAAATTGTTCCCCACTTCGGTGTTTGTTTAGAGGATATTGTTAGTCACTAAGAGCACACACAACGGTCGCAATTCCCCTGCAAATCATCACATATGGTACTAGCTGCACTAACTAGTGCCAGCAAGCCCAGCCCAACAAATAAAAAAAATATTTATAAAACGTTACTGTAGCCTATAAGAGGCTGTTGGGTTCTGAGCATCACTCGCCTAACAGTAAGCTAATATAACTCCCTCAAACGCTTTTCACTGACCACAGAGCATCTCTCCCTAGCGATCCCAGACAGAGAATGATCCGAGCAGCGCAGGTCAGGACTAGTCTATTCTAGGGTCCACCTGCAGGCAGCACCACGTATCGACGTGTAAGGTACCACGTCATGCTGTGGTGGCGAGTCAGAGTCTCCTGGCTTGTGATTGGCTCTGTTCTGGCCGCCAAAAGACACGGCGGAGCACGCATTTTCTCGAGCTGGCGAATACTCGTCCAAGCAACGAGCAGTTTCGAGTACGCTAATGCTCATAACAAGCATCAGCTCGGACGAGGTGTTTTCGCTCATCTCTAATTATGATGTCATCAACCATTGAGTACAGTTGGATGTTTTGCATGCGGAAGGTTAGTTTATCTGGGGGTCAATAGCGAATCTGATATAAGAGTTAATATGCCACACATCCCAAAAAAGACTGATTAAGTAATACTAGCAAATAGGATGTGTATGTTAAAGCCAATTCATATCCATAAGGATATCTTAGACAAAAAATCTTTACTCATTATATTGCACAAACTTATTAAAAACATTTAAAACACATTAATCCAAGTGTAAAGATCTATTCAAGAAGGGAATTCCAGTCTTGCATGTTCTACCTTCTACCTATGGTCTGTATGTGACCTGAACCTAGTGTGTTGAATGTTACCATAAAAAGAGTATATAGCTCAATCTGTAATAATACCCTGCTAGTGGTTGTATACGGGTGTATCATGTATCATGCTGAAAAAAATGTCACCATGGTATAACAGAAAACAGAAACTAGCTATTTCTTGAAATGGACATGAAATAATGGGGGTCATTTACAAAGGGCCTGATTCGCGCTTTGCCGACGTGTTACCCGAATATTTCCGATTTGCGCCGATTTTCCCTGTATTGCCCCGGGATTTTGACGCACATGATCGGATTGTGGCGCACCGGCGCCGGCATGCGCGCAACGGAAATCGGGGGCGTGGCTGAACGAAAACCCGACATATTCGGAAAAACCACCGCATTTAAAAATGGAAAATGTGCTGCGGAGCTTGCACTTACCTTCACTCAGCCGGCCTCGGTGAACTCTCAGCTCGTTCGATGTCTTCAGCGTGCTATAGCACAGCGCCACCTGAGTGGACGCGGAGAAGAAACTGCCTTAGATGATATCCGGCCGGAACCTCGAATCCACCGCAGAGAAGGCGCCGCTGGATCGTGAATGGGCCGGGTAAGTAAATCTGCCCCAATCAGAATGAATATCGCCAGATATATGTGTAGAAGGAGTATGTTTCCCCACGCATTCTGCCTCCTGTGTGGCTCCCTCAGAGGTATAAGCACTGCTAGTGCTTAGTGATATTTATGTGTGTAGTTTCTAAATTAGGAAAGTGGTTTCCACTGCTGTTGTGTTCTTGTCCGCCTAGTATTACAGGATTTATAATAGGTAATAATATGGTTCCAACTTTCATTATTGTTGTTGTTACTGTTGTCGGTCTTGTGTCTTGCGAGCATGGTTCAGAAAAGATGGTGGAGATACATAAGTGGGGCTACATACTAAATTTCAAATCTAGCTGGTAGGGACTTTTTTGTATATAAAAAGGAATATATAACATACAATCAGTGGCTCTCTACAGTATCTTATGCACAATATTGTAACAATATGGTTCTCAGATTTTAGGTTTTCAGTATTTATTGCATGTTTTTTCACATTTCTGTTTTAATTTCAACTTAAGCACATTGTTGTCTTGAGAATTTCAAGTCACTATAAGCACACAAGAAAATGCACATGAAGATTCAGAGAAAAATAGGAGTAATTTTTTCCTTTCCTCATCAAAACACAAGATGCACATCTTTCAAGGTGCAAAATTATATGAAGACAAAAAGGCATCCCTTCAACAAATAGGAATTTTCTTCAAACAAAAATGAATTTTTCGCACTTTTTGCACTTTTTACCGTAAGAGAACATTTTAAACATTGGCCTAACCAATATGCATTAATTGTTGTTAACTTACCTGTTTTGGGTACTCATACATGTAGCTCAAAAACTCCCCCCCCCCCCTGTAAGGCATCATATTGGACATTGTCTAGGATTCACTTGTTCTTTGAAACTGCAGGCTGGTTGTTTATATTAACTTATATGATTGGTAGCAAGATGTGTATCTTTTTGTACCTTTGTACCTTTATACTTTTACACCTTTGCCAGATATCCATTTTCATTATTTTGTGCCCATTTCAACACATAGCTTGTTTCTGTTTTCTGTTATACCATGGTGACATTTTTTCAGCATGATACATGCACACATTGGTAAACCCAGATACAATTTTGCTACCTCAACTACTTTATCCTTTATCAGTGTGTCCTGTTTGGATACCTAAAAAAATCTTAAGGTCAATGGATGGTATGTTAAGTGATCTGATATGGTAGAAGAAAAGAGCAAGGGTGAAATTTGCCTCTTTATGCAGACTAGTGGATCAAGAAGGACTAGGCATTTCATGTTTTTTTGGGTATTTTATTGTGGCACAATTAAGGTTCCTGGTTAGTAGACAGAATTGTAGCACTTTTTTGAGGTTAATTAAGTTCCGGATGTCCCAGATGCCCCTGTGATCCATGTCTCGGATTGCGGGCACACCCATGCCCCTATCCGTTGTGGTGCTGCCCCCCGGCATCAAACTCACCTCTCCACTCTCCTGCTCCCATCCGGTCTGGTCCGTATGCGCGTCCCTGCTCCCTAGGGCACACACGCCGGCACTCCTTATCTAGCACCTCCCTTCCTGCCTCACCGGATCTTCAGAATTATTACTGTAAGTGAAAGCCCTATCTTCTGTGCCCTAAGGAGCTTCAATGGTTTCTGTACCAAGCTTCCCTAAGCTGTTCCAGAAAAGGCATGAGATAGTCTCCAGCATTTCCAGACACTCCTGTGTCCTGTGTCTCCAGCATTCCCAGACGCTCCTGTGTCCTGTGTCTCCAGTGTTCCCAGATGCTCCTGTGTCATGTGTGTCTCCAGCATTCCCAGATGCTCCTGTGTGTCTCCAGCGTTCCAGGTGCTACTGATGGCTCCTGTGTTGCCAGCATTCCCAGATGCCTCCAAGCCACCAGCTCTCCTCCGTGGGCCAATCCGTTCCTGTCTGCCTGTTTTGTCTTGTGCCAGCTCCTGTCTTTACAAGTGTTGTACTACTGCTGGTACCACCAAAGCTCGGACTTGTGGACCTCGCATCTCCTCCTGACTCCTGGTAATCTTGGTGCTGCAAAGTGGGGCACTAGTACGCACCCCTGCCCCCCCCCCCCCCCGTGGAAACGAACCTGGTGGCCCCCTCCCTTCATCAAGGACCATCCTGCTTGCGGGGCGGGCTCTTGTGAATAACCAAGGTGCCAGAGGGTCCACAGATTATTCCTCCCTGGTACTCCCTAGTAATACCCTCGGTGACTGTGACAGTTGTCCTACAAAACTGTCCCAGTACACCTTGTGACAGTAAGATCCAGCCATGGGACTCTGCCAGGATCAGGGACTCACAAGGATTATCATAGTGTTGCTGGCTGTTTTTTTCTGGGTGTGGTGCCCAAGCAGTCCCGCCTGCACACCTTTCCGAGAAGAACAAACTAGGCAGGTTGCCTCACAAGCTAAACCTCGCTTAAACCCCAGCAACTTCGAGGCCGGCTTCCATGTCCGCCTCGCTTGGCTCTGGCTTTCCAGAAGCAATTCCAATTTCCGGCTTTCCAGAAGCTGCTCCAGTTGTCCGCTTTCCAGAAGGGGCCCACCCCAGTTCTCCGGCTATTCAGAAGAAGCCACTTCAAGTCTCTGAACTTTAAAAGAGCCCACTCCTTGCCTTCGGCTGCACAAGGTCGCAGGCGGTGCCAATACAAGTTGTCAGGTCCAAATTATGAGCATGGTACTTTCAGACGTCTTAGTAGAAGCATCAACCAGCTCGTCCGGGTAAGTCCAAGTTCTAGGAGATGCCGCACCGTTGGGGTCCTGAGTGAGACTTCCTTGGTATGAACAGGTCTCACATCTGACGGTGCTCTATCCTCCTACTTGAGGTGTCCATGTCACATGAAGAATTGGAGGAGACAGAAGAAGAGGGGTGAGAAAAAAGGGCCCTAAAGGGGAGGGTACTGTCACCCCCTTGGCCCCGCACCCGCGATCCTCGGGAGTGGAGCAACAGGTTATACCCTTGTCTTTCCATGTGGAATGGCAACCTTGGCCCCTGGACCTCACCTCTCCCAAGGCTCTGGCTTCCGGTTGACTAGGGATCACGCTACACTCTCCTAGGGTCCATCGCTGATGGTGCCGTGGCTATCCGCTCTCGATGGCCTCCACTACACGGACACCTTCCTCTGCCTCACCGGATCTTCAGCATTATTCCTGTAAGTGAAAGCCCTATCTTCTGGCCCTAAAGGAGCTTCATGGTTTCTGTACCAAGCTTCCCTAAGCTGTTCCAGAAGAGCATGTGAGATAGTCTCCAGTGTCCCAGCGCCTGTGTCCAGGTTTTCCGACCTCCTGTGTGTCTGTGTCTCCATGTTTCAGGAACTCTTGTCATGTGTCTCGTGTCCAGATTCTCCTGTGTTCAGTTCCCAGACGCTCCTTGTGCCGTGTCTCCAGTGTTCCCAGATGCTCTGTGTCATGTGTGTCTCCGAGGTTCCCCGATGCCACCTGTGTCTGGGTGTGTCATAGCGTTCCAGACACTCCTGGTGGCTCATGTGTTCCCAGCGTTCCCAGACGCCTCCAAGCCACAAGCTCTCCTCCGTGGGCCAGTCCGTTCCTGGCTGCCTGTGTCTTGTGCCAGCTACTGCTTCCAAGTCATACTCCTGCTGTGACTTCCAGACTCGGACTGTGGCCTGCATCTCCTCCTGCTCCCTGTTACCTTGGCGCCACCGTGGGCCTAGTCGTACCCTTGGAACGACCTGGTGGCACCCCATCGCAGCAAGGCTAGGTGCCATTTAGAATCCGGTACCGGGTTTTCGGCTAGTACCACCATCATCTCCCGCGGTGTCCAGAGGGTACACAGACTCTTCTTCCTGGTACTCCCAAGTATCCTCCCTGACTGTGACAGTTGTCCTTACAAACTGTGCCAGTACCCTTGTGACACTTCAAGCCTGTTCCTGACCTCGAGCCTGGGCCATCCCGCTTTGCGACAGGCTATGATGAAGACCAGGTGCCACTTAGATTTTGGACCCAGGTGTCGGTTAGTACCATCTCCCGCGTTTATCCAGGGGGTCCACTGACCTAGAACCTGGACAAGGAAAAAGAGACACTGTGGCTTATTTACTAAGGCTCCCACGGCCGCATTTCCGTCGGGTTTCCTGACTATTTGCACCGCATTTAACAGGGGTTTTTGGTATACATGATCGGATTTTGGCGAAGTCGCGCCGACTTTCATGCGACACAAATCAGGGGGAATGGCCGTCGGAGAACCCAACTGATTCGGACTAAGCGCAGGATTTAAAATTCAAATTGTGTCGCAAAGCATGCACTGACACCGGGAAGAAGAAGGTGAACTTTGGTGGACCTGAGCGGGAAAGTGACACATGCAGGATATTGGGCGCACGATCTTAGTGAATCGCGCCGGACTTCATCCTCGTCAAACAGTCAGATCGGGGATCGCGACAGGACCGGGTAAGTAATTGTGCCCCATTATATTTAAGTTATTAGAGTGTGGTGAATTGACACAAGGGGGGTCATTTACTTAAAAACGCATTTTACCGGTGGGTTACATGAATTTCTCAGTTTTGCGCCGGCATGCACACGACGGAAATCGGGGGGCATGGCCGAACGAAAACCCAACGGATTCGAAAAAACCGCCGCATTTAAAAGAAAAGTGTCGCGGGACATGCGCTTACCTTCACCAAGTATAGGATCGTGCACTCCGGCAGGCCTCGGGGAACTCCAGCGCACCTGGTGGACGTTGGAGGAACTGCCTTAGTGAATCGCCGAAAGACCCAAATCCACCACACAGAACGCGCCACAGGATCGCGAATGGACCGGGTAAGTAAATCTGCTCCAAGGTTTATATAAATGTTTTGCAATAGCAGCTTTACAAGATAAAGTGTGAAGGGTATTAAAGGAGGTGTTTAATCTGAATGGGATTTTCTCATTTTCTCCTATTTGGGACAATTTTTTATTTTTCTGAGTTTAGATCTATACCAGATAGGGGGCTACTGGATTCAGGTGGGAAAGGTGTTTTTTCACAAACTTTTTTGGATATGCAGCTGTTAAGCTTGGAAGAGCTGTGCTTGCAGAATGGGTGTGGGGGTCTGTGGGTTTTTTAAAAAAAAATTCAGCTGAAACAGTTGATAAGGCTAAGTTTCAGGTTGTGTCAAATAAATGTATTGAATATTTGAGATGCACCATTGCTCCTAGAAAATCTCTGGCCGAAAAAAAGTTTGTCTTCATGTCAGTAAAGGGAAAGGGATATTTGGAATAGTTTCTAAAGATTTTTGGAATAATAGTTATAGAGGTATTGTTATGGGCGTCCCAGCAACCCACATCCTGGGTCGCAGGCACACCCATGCCTCACTCCGGTCCCAATCTCCCCTCCGTTCTTCTTTACCTCTCCACGCTCCTGCTATGGATACAGCAGCCCGGCGCTCGAAGATTTAAAGGGCCAGCGCACCGCTAAATGGTGCTGGCATTTCCAGGAATTCTATATAAGCCGGCCACTTCCTGCATTCCCAGCAAGATCTTTGTGCTATATGCCTCAGAGAAAGCTTGATTCGTGGCCTAGTGCCTGTCTGCTGATTTCCCGTTGTGACCTCGTTTCCGTTCCTGACTTTGACTCTGTGCTGCCTGTCCTGAACACCTGCTTGGTTACTGACGTTGATCCCATGCTGCCTGTCTCAACCTCTTGCCTGTTCTCGACCATGGTTCTAACTTTGTACCTCGCCTTGGCCACCATCGCAGGCAAAGTTGCTCCTGCTGTTATCGAACGACGGGCTCTGGTGAAAACCAGGTACCACCTACACTCTGCTGCCAGGTGTCGGCTTAATCGCTCACGTGGTACAGTGGATCCACTACCTCAGATACTGACAGCAAGATCCGGCCATGGATCCGGCCAGGGTTCCGCTACCAGAATTGATTGATCTTCCCAACATTGTGGCCCAGCATTCCCAGCTTATTGCCATACAAGGTCATCAGCTAGGAAAAGCCACCTTCATTCTACAGCAGCTACTCTCCTCACAGCAGCCACGTTCCTGCGGTTCCACCTGCTGGCCCAATTTGTCTACCTTCCACGCAACCTAGGCTGAGGCTCTCTATGCCTTCCACATATCATGGGGATGTAAAGTTGTGTCAGGCTTTATTACCCAGTGCTCCTTGAATATTAAACTAATGCCTACACAATTTGTAACTGAATGGTCGACAGTGGCTTTGAATTGTCACATTCTGTAGATGAGTACTCCGACTTACCCCAATGTTAATTGCCCTTACGCCGGCCCCTCCACCGTTGTTAGTGGACGTCCCACCCTTACCAAGGGCGCGTCCCCAATACGTCCCGTATGCAGACTATTGCACCCTGTACTTCATGGTTATATTTGGAGTCCTCTTCCTAGCGTTTCGTATACAGTCGTGTGCACATCCTCAGGGGAACAAATTTCTGCAGTGCAGTGTGTCATTGAGTGCCAAGACCGCGCAAACCCACTTATTGATTGCAGGCGTGCCCTATGCATTGTCAAAAAATGAATCGGGTGGACAGTTGATCATCACTTACCCGAATCTGTCCGGCTAGGCACTCAATTGTCACTGGTCGGTCGCCGCATATTGTTGCGCCGCTGCCCTAAAATAGCCATGCGGCGCCCACTGACCTCCTACAGGCCGATCCGTCATGTTATCTGTAGTCGTACACGTGGGGCCGTGGCGGAGTCTCATAGGGACGCGATGAGCGACTGTGTCCTCACACTTCCATCGTCACTGGTAACAGGGTTCCCTCCCGCACTCTCGTTCAGCCAAATCAGGTCTGGTTTCTGATATTGAGTGTGAGCGGGAAAGGGACCGATTCTATCCAGACAGCTAACCAAGCTTAGATCCTCAAGAAAGATGTCTAATTAATGCACACGTTTTGTTTTACAAATATACTGCTCATTGGCTAGATTGGCTAAGGATTAAATACAGGCCTATACTCTGGATCACGGCAATATAATTTTTTTGGGTTCTGAAAGTCGTACAATAGGCGCCTTATACTTTTGTTGGATGTAGGAGGCAGCACACATCTTCAAGAGGGTTTCGGAGCGAAAATCACTTTGAGAACCACACATACTTTACAGATTGCGTTAGTGCGATAAGTCACTTACAGTATCCATGGCTTTTGATTATATTAATGAACATGCTCCACCTACTATATAGGTCCATTAATGTGGAGAAGTTTGTTTATAAAAAGTGAAGTAAATTCAAAATCTCATGGAGTCCGTAGAGGGCACGGATAGTCCAGAACGAAGATCCTTTAGTCTCCCGTTGTAAAATTATTCTGGTCCCAGTCCCCCCCCTCAGGTTTATGTACTGCCCTCAATTCCATTAATTTAAATTTTACTCACATCATCATATGAACCAAGATGATATGACGGGCCAGGGTGTATCTCTTTATGTGCGATATCCCCTAAATGCGCTCCCCCCACTCTCCTTCTCAATCACGTGGTCTTCCCTACAATATTCAATCCTCATTTCCACAAACTGGTCGATATACCACCCCCCCTTGTGTTTTGCAGTTTATGAACTTGTTTATCTGTAGGTTGGTATCCTGCTGCACGTGGATGTAGTAGGAGGTCACTTGCGTGTATTGGATGCGTCGCTCCAGCCCTCAGAGATACTAAGTGTGATTCATTCATTCCACGTGACTGGCTATTTAGGAGGCTAGCCGCACAAAATATGGCGCCGACGACAGTAACAACTTAGTGTAGCCGGCACAGATTCGGGTAGTGATGAGCCACTGCTTCAACCCATTCAGTTGTATCAATGCAGTAGGGCCTAACGCCTGCAATCAATAGTGGGGTTGCCCGCGTTCTTGGCAACTCATGACACACTGCAACCTGCAGAAATTTTGTTTCCCCTCCGAGGGAGTGCACACACGTGTGTACGAAACGCGTAAGGGAAGAGGACTCAATAATAACCTGAAGTCAGGGTGCAATAGTCTGCATACAGGGACAGTATTGGGGACCCGCCCTTGTAAAGGGCTGGAGTCATAACAACGGGAGTTAGACTGCAGTAAGGGTCAAATACAGGTAAGTGGAGTACTTCCCTACAAAGTGCTGACAAATCCAACCCGTCCAGTGAAATTGGTGAGACAAAACCTTTTTATTCTCCCTTACTCCGTAATGGCAATGCTGTACTCATATAGCATAATGTATATAATGTGCATCCGTTGACTATGATCTATTCTGAGCTCTTATGATCAATATCTAGGCTTTTTTTAGTGACATTGAGATTTTCGTTATCAATTTTATTGAAAACTGTGATTAAAAGTTAGGTTTATCTTAATTTTTTGGATGGCATTCTGCTGTGTTATATAATTGTATCATGAATAAAAACCAATTTGGAGAAAAATCTGTCATTTGCATCACCATCTTTTCATGCATATCAAACTTTTTTATTTTTCGGCTGACAATTCTAGTTTAGGGGCTTTTTTGTTGCGAGAAGGTTGTTTCCTTTAGTGGGCTATATTTTGGAGTGCATAACATTTTTTAAATCACTTTTTAGAGATTTGTTATAGGGTATTAATTAAAAATGATCCTATTTTTCGGAACGTTTTGCGTTTTTTTTCTATGGCGGTACCGTGTGGGTCCATTAATATTCTGTTTTATTATACTCGATTTTTACGGACACAGGCATACCAATATGCGGGGGTTTTTTGTGTTTTTGTGTTTTTTATAGGATTGACATTTTAGGGGCTTATATTTTAATGTATTTATTTTTATTATATTCTAATGTATTAACTTATGTTTTTGCCTTTTTTTTACTTATACATCCTTGACTTGAACCAGCCAATGCTCTAATCGCTGGTCTAAGTTCAATACACTGCCAACATACTATTTTATTGTAGAGCAGTGTAATCGTCTGGCATGCTTGCGCATTCTCAACAGTTTTGCAGTTTGACCGGAAGGGGTCCTGACTGCCAGGAGACCGGGAAGCTCCGGGGCACATGCTCCGATTCGCGGTGTTGCGCAGGCTGTCAGCTGTGATACACAGCTGACAGCCGCTTCTTCGGTGCCGGCCCATTCGTGAACCTTGCCAAGAAGCAGGACGTTAAGAACGCCCCGTGCGCTAATACTAACCCCCGGGACGTTACATAGACTCCTGGTTTCTAGGGGGGTTAAAGAACAACCAGGGATTGGTCCCACCAATCGCTACTGCAGATGCACGAAAGTCAAACAGTTTCTTCCTATTCGATTTTGGTTGTGCTAAATGAACTGCTATTTGGGTATATAGAACCCCCTTAGGAACAGCGAGGTTGCAGCAAGAATCGCACAGTACAATAGCGAAGCTGGACCTACAACATAAGTGTGAAGTGCTGAGATAACAAAATGGCTGGGTTTTATAGGGCTGTGTGACATCACTAAGCCGCCGGTCGCGTTGGCTTACAAGGCTGCAGATGTCATCGGGGGTTTTTCCTTTCTCTTTCCGCAGAGTTCTCTACCCATGTTAACACGTTGTTCTCGTGCCCATTTGCAAAACATGAGGGAAAAACAACTGTTGTTCCCGTGAATCAGCATAAACTTCGGCTTTGTGACTAATCAAATTTTTCCTGAAATTCTAACGAAGTTTAGAATCATTAAGAATCGATTCCCCATCTCATAGCGCTGAAGTTTTTTATGTAGCTAGAAGCTAGATTGTTTTTCACTGGAAAGATGCTCCAAAAACTCCTCTGAGTTTATGTCAACTCTTACATACGTTGGATAATTTGTTTATGAGAAAAAAAAAAAAAGACCACAAACTTTTAAAGTATTCTGGGACCATGGGTAGATGCCACAAGGTGGTTCCAATAACCCTTACCCGAGACATATTATATGGGGATATTAAATTAGAGCTGAAGGTGCTTATGTTAATATACATTACTGTCACTGCTTGCCTGTGCTGGTACTATTGCGGGGGAACTGGAACTTTCTCCTCTGAATTTTGACTAAGTCTCTCAGTCAGCCTACAATGTTCAACCAGCTTGAAACAGTGCTGTCTACGGGATCTTTTCCTTCTGGAATAGATTACATGTCATAGCTTTCGAAGGTCATGCTTGATGTCAAGTGAGCTGCCTTACAAGGTAGCTAAAAGAGACGTGGTTTTCCTTATCCCTTCCCGAAAAACATATTTTCGCAGCCTATGTTGAAGTGCCTACAGTTCTATGGACTCTCTTTAAAGGACGAGGATTACTAAGCTCACCCGGAGGGGGTGATGTTCAGATTTTTTTTTGTATAAATCTTGTATAAGGCTTTTATAAGTCTTCATAAAAAAGTTTTGATATTTTTATATCAACCTAACTGGTATACTAAACAATCTATGTGGGACGGTAAATAAAGACACAAGGTGAGAGAGCATAAAAGTGAAGTTTTTGGACCACACTGTCTGTTCCAGTTTTTCAGGTGCATTTTGCACATAAACACATGCAAATTGCTTAACTGTATTTAGTGAATCGTTTGCCCCATTTTGCTGTACTTGTCTGCTACACACCACCTAAAGGAGCACTGTTCACCACATTTATTCCGAAGTCCCACCTAATTGTGGTGGCTGCCTATTAAACGGAAAAGGAAATCTCCCACTCGGGTAAGATGCTATTTGAACTAGGAACACTTCTGGTGGACCATTCTTCAATATCTGAAACTTCTTTTCAGTATCCTTGAAACACCTGTAAAAAAGACTTTATAGAATATGCTAATAAGAGCCGGGCACCCTGACATGGCACAAACACTTCTTTGTTTGTTTTTTAATTACGCTTACCTACAGCACACGATTGTTAGAACCCCCCCCCTCCCCCCCCCTCATGAAGAATTGCCAGCGGCCTGTGTGATGTCCACAGGAACAAGCGGCGTGTGATTAGCATATTCTATAAAGTGTTTTTTTTTATCTTTTTACAAGTGTTTTAAGAATACTAAAAAGAAGTTTTAAAACACTGAAAAGGGCCAACCATTAAGTTTTTTTCAGATCAAATGGTGTCTTCCCTGGTAGATTTCCTTTAAGCATAATCGGCTGTGCAGGGTGTGCCAGATTATTGAATTTTCTGCGCGACCTTTAATAATCAGGCACACTCTAGTGGGCAATTTTGCTAATTGTGGATTCCACGTATCCACTATTCAGGATTGTATCAGGATTGTAGTCAATCCTGTACGTGGGTTATGTTTCAAAAGTTTGGAAGATGGCTTCTAAAACACCCCCCCTCGACAGTAAACTTTCTCATATCAGCAATATGACCTCATCAGCTTATTCTCAAATTACTTCAAGGTAGTTTTTATAGGTAAAAGAAGGAAACTACATAAAAGACTTTTCGTACCCTTCCTAGTAGTTTAGTCCGATCCCTTTAAAGTTCTCTTAGGATAAATATATTGATGACATTTTTTAGATAAAGCAACTAGTACATTGTTTAGAGTTGGAATCATAAAACAATGCCGGGTCCTTAATATTGCAGTCTAAAAATGTTTTAGGTGCCCTAAGGAAGAGGCTGGCACTTCACCAGCATGGAACACATATGGTTGAGTTGTTAAATTTTTATTGATTTAAAAGTTTGAGAAAAGTTTAATTCTGGACGTTTTTTTCAATGAATTCATCATTAATTCATATATATATATTATATATTTATTATATATCTATATATATTTAATTTTGTCTTTAAAAAATAGGTAAAACAATACCTCTAGAAATTGTGACACTGAGTAATCCCTGAAATTTAAAACCGCATTTATATTTAAATGCTCAGAGATGGAGAATTTCGCCAATCCACGCAAGATGCTTTTCTTCATAATATACAAATATCCTTTCATTTATTTTTTTCACATGTTCTACAGAAGAGAAGCTCCACTTCACCAATGTTGATTTACAAGAGAATTGTTGGTTTCAAGAGTTTTTAATCAAGAACCAATAATTGTCCTACTGTGGACTTTCCTTTTGGACAAAGATTTTCCTCTTAATCAATGTCCTCAGCATTGATGTTCGATTGCTTCTATACAGCAGACCGCCTCTGTATTCATCAGCACATGCTTTGTACTCCTTCCACAGAGATGTGTACACTAGTAAGAACAACTACCCTCAAACACCAGACCATCTAACCAGCGCTGGGTCGGGTTTAATACGAATCTCCAAGTCACTGTCCAAACCTTGCAATTATGAACAATCTCATCAACCTCACAATGTCCTACAAGGGGTTGACTCTGACATCTTTGCTCCATATGGTTGGATAGAAAAGCACAATCCGACAATGAATTTAACCATCCCAAGGAAAACAAACTAGCAGCCTGGGCGATAAGTAACTGGAATCCAAATTCTAGAATCAGTATGATAGAGAACTAAAGAACCATTTACAGGTTGATATTTATGGATATCGGGTCTTAAACTACCTAGAATAAACAATAGAAACACTTTCCACTTACAAATTCTACTTTGCGTTTGAGAATCTATTCATGTAGATTATATAACAGAAAACTCTGGGACATGCAATTTCCTCAGGGTGTGTTCCAGTTGTGATGGCCCACCAGTGAAAACTATGAGCGCTTCATCCCAGAGACTCCTTCATTCACTTGATGACTTCTCAAGTCTCAGGAATTGGCTTCTTATCTTCTGATCTGGACAAGATGAAGAGAAGTACAAGCAATACTTCAACTGGAGATCAGAAATATTATGTGCCACCTCGGAACACCCTTGGACTGTGTCTACTGTAGACTCTGTAAGCCCTTAAAGAAGCTCCACCTTATGGAACCATAGCGACATTGAAAATGGTTCAAAATTATACTGGCTGATAGAAGTGCATGGTGTTGGACTCCCACTGATTTGATTTTCTTTTACTAGTTCTGTATTTCAGGAAAAAGTGTAGAATTATGGATGATCGGTACATTATCAATTTTCAAGGTGTAGTCTGTAAAATAAGGGTATACATTCAGATGACCACCTAATTTCTTTTTACTGTTGTACCTGTGTCAACGGTGCCACCTTAGGAGGGAAAAATCACCTCCAAAGCCATGTGATGATAAGCAAAGAAGATTTTTTTTCACCATAGATGAGTCATTCACTTCTAAACTGAAGGGGGACATCAATTGAAGTTTGTGGTTTTTGTGGTCTCAGTACCAGAGACAAAGGCAATTGAAAAAATGTGATTGGATTTTGTGCTTTCAGCCCACACTCTCAGCTATGGCAATGGGTCATATTTATCATTCTGTTTTAGCACCACTTTTATCAAGTGTTTAAAGGATCTGCCATTTAACTGAACCCACTTAAAATAAAATTATGATTAACCCTTAAGGATCAGGCCCTTTTTTCGTTTTTGCGTCTTATTTTTTCACTCCCCACCTTCAAAAATCTATAACTTTTTCTTTTTCCACGTAAGAGTTGTGTATGGGCTTATTTTCTGCGTACAATTGCATTTTCATATGTGTAGTATTCAATATCCATGGCGTATACTGGAAGCGGGAAAAAAATTCTAAATGCAGTGAAATGATGAAAAAACACATTTGCGCCATTTCGTGTGTATTGTTTTTTACAGCATTCACTGTGGGCCCCAGATGACAGGTCTACTTCTTCATTGGTTCAATACGATCACGGAGATACCAAATTTGTATAGGTTTTTATAATGTTTCATACATTCACAAATTAAAACCTCATTTACAAAAAAAAAATTCTTCATTTTGCCGTCTTCTAGTGCTAAACTTTTCATACTTTGGTGTATGGAGCTGTAGGTAGTGTCTTTTTTTTGGCAACTTTTGTAGACGTTTGAATGCTTTTGATCACTTTTTATAGAATTTTTTCTATTTTTCAAAATGGCAAAAAAAATGCAATTTGCCACTTGGGCGCTATTTTCCGTTTCAAGGTTAAACGAAGTGAAAAACTGTTTTTATATTTTGATAGATTGGGCATTTTCGGACTGTGGGATACCTAATGTGTTTTGATTTTTACTGTTTTATTTATATTTATATCGTTCTGTTTTTTTAATATCATTTTTTTAATTTACTTTTTTTTTATTTCTATTTTTCAGACTCCCTAGGGTACTTTAACCCTAGTTGTCTGATTGACAAGCGGTGATGTCTGTTTTAACAACGCATCTCCCTTTTCCCATGCTGGGGAGTGGTCCATGCTATGCTTTCCCAGAGAAAGACTGATCATCAAAAAACTAATGCCTACACAATTTGTAACTGAATGGTCGACAGTGGCTTTCATGATCAGTCTTCTCTCTGGGAAAGCATAGCATGGACCACTCCCCAGCATGGGAAAAGGGAGATGCTGTTAAAACAGACATCACCGCTTGTCAATCAGACAACCTAGGGTTAAAGTACCCTAGGGAGTCTGAAAAATAGTAAAAAAAATAAATAAAAAAAGTTATATTAAAAAAACATAAAAATTAAAATCACCCCTCTTTCCCTAGAACTTATATAAATATAAATAAACAGTAAAAATCATAAACACATTAGGTATCGCCACGTCTTAAAATGCCCAATCTATCAAAATATAAAAACAGTTTTTCACTTCGTTTAACCTTGAAACGGAAAATAGCGCCCAAAGTGGCAAATTGCATTTTTTTTGCCATTTTGAAAAATAGAAAAAATTCTATAAAAAGTGATCAAAAGCATTCAAAACGTCTACAAAAGTTGCAAAAAATGACACTACCTACAGCTCCATACACCAAAGTATGAAAAAGTTATTAGCACTAGAAGACGGCAAAATGAAGAATTTTTTTTTTGTACATGAGGTTTTAATTTTTGTAAATGTATGAAAACATTATAAAACCTATACAAATTTGGTATCTCCGTGATCGTATTGACCCAATGAATGAAGTAGACCTGTCATCTGGGGCCCACAGTGAATGCTGTAAAAAACAATCCCACAAGAAATGGCGCAAATGTGTTTTTTCATCATTTTCACTGCATTTAGAATTTTTTTCCCGCTTCCCAGTATACGCCATGGAATATTGAATACTACCACTATGAATTGCAATTTGTTTCGCAGAAAATAAGCCCATACACAACTCTATACGTGGAAAAAGAAAAATGTTATAGATTTTTGAAGGTGGGGAGTGAAAAATAAAGACGCAAAAACGAAAAAGGGCCTGATCCTTAAGGGGTTAATCATAATTTTTATTTTAAGTGGGTTCAGTTAAATGGCAGATCCTTTAAACACTTGATAAAAGTGGTGCTAAAACAGAATGATAAATATGACCCATTGCCATAGCTGAGAGTGTGGGCTGGAAAGCAAAATCCAATACCCGTTTTTTTCTTCAATTGCCTTTATCTCTGGTACTGTAACTCACAAAACCACAAACTTCAATTGATGTCCCCCTTCAGTCTCTAGAAGTGAATGACTCATCTATGGTGAAAAAAAATCTTCTTTGCTTATCATCACATGGCTTTGGAGGTGATTTTTCCCCTCCTAAGGTGGCACCTGTTGACACAGGTACAACAGTAAAAAGAAATTAGGTGGTCATCTGAATGTATACCAATTATTTTACAGACTACACCTTGAAAATTGATAATGTCACGATCATCCATAATTCTACACTTTTTCCTGAAATACAGAACTAGTAAAACAAATCAAATCAGTGGGAGTCCAACACCATGCACTTCTATCAGCCAGTACTAATTTTTGAACCATTTTTCAATGCTCGCTATGGTCCTATAAGGTGGAGCTTCTTTAAGGGCCTTACAGAGTCTACAGTAGGACACAGTCCAAGGGTGTGTCCGAGGTGCAACATATATTCTGATCTCCAGTTGAAGTATTGCTTGTACTTCTCTTCATCTTGTCCAGATCAGAAGATAAGAAGCCAATTCCTGAGGACTTGAGAAGTCATCAACGTGAATGAAGGAGTCTCTGGGATGAAGCGCTCATAGTTTTCACGTGGTGGGCCCATCACAACTGGAACACACCCTGAGGAAATTGCATTGTCCCAGAGTTTTTCTGTTATATAATCTACATGAATAGAATTCTCAAACGCAAAGTAGAATTTGTAAGTGGAAAGTGTTTCTAATTGTTTACTTCTAGGTAGTTTAAGACCCCGATATCCATAAATATCAACTTGTAAATGTTTCTTTAGTTCTCCGTAATACTTGACTCTTCTAGAATTTGGATTCCAGTTACTTATCGCCCAGGCTGCTAGTTTCGTTTTCCTTGGGATGGTAAAATTCATTGTCGTATTGTGCTTTTCTATCCAACCATATGGAGCAAAGATGTCAGAGTCAACCCTGTAGGACATTGTGAGGTTGATAAGATTGTTCATAATTGCAAGGTTTGGACAATGACTTGGAGATTCGTTATTAAACCAGACCCAGCGCTGGTTAGATGGTCTTGGTGTTTGAGGTAGTTGTTTCTTACTAGTGTACACATCTCTGTGGAAGAGTACAACTGCATGTGCTGATGAATACAGGGTACGGTCTGCTGTATAGAAACAATCAGAACCATCAAATTGCTGAGGACATTGATTAAGAGGAAATCGTTGTCCAAAAGGAAATGTCCACAGTAGGACAATTATTGGTTCTTTTGATAAAACTCTTGAAACCAACAAATTCTCTTGTAAATCAACATTGGCTGAAGCTGGAGTTTCTCTTCTGTAGAATATTGTGAAAAAAATAAATGAAAGGAGTATTTGCATATTAATGAAGAAAAGCATCTTGCGTGGATTGGCGAAATTCTCCATCTCTGACATTTAAATATAAAATGCGGTTTTAAATTTCAGGGATTACTTCAGTTCACAATTTCCTATGAGGTATTGTTTTACCTATTATTAAAAGACAAAATATAAATTTATATATATATATATATATATATATATATATATATATAAATTAATGATGAATTCCATTGAAAAAAAACGTCCAGAATTAAACTTTTACTCAAACTTTTAAATCAATAAAAATTTAACAACTCAACCATATGTGTTCCATGCTGGTGAAGTGCCAGCCTTCTTCCTTATGGGCACCTAAACATTTTAGACTGCAATATTAAGGCACACGAGCATTGTTTTTATGATTCCAACTCTAAACAATGTTACTAGTTGCTTTATCTAAAAAATGTCATCAATATTTATTTATCCTAAGAGAACTTTAAAGGGATCGGACTAAACTACTAGGAAGGGTCCGAAAAGTCTTTTATGTAGTTTCCTTCTTTTACCTATAAAAATCTACCTTGAAGTAATTTGAGAATAAGCTGATAAGAGTCATATTTGCCTGATATGAGTCAAGTTTACTGTCTGCAGGGGGGAGTGTCTTTTTAGAAGCCATCTTCCAAACTTTTGAAACATAACCCACGTATTCAGGATTGACTACAATCCTGAATACAATCCTGAATACGTGGATACGTGGAATACCACATTTAGCAATAATTGCCCCACTAGAGTGTGCCTGATTATTAAAGGTCAGCGCAGAAACTTCAATAATCTGGCACACCCTGCACACGCCGATTATGCTTAAAGGAAATCTACCAGGGAAGACACTATTTGATCTGAAAAAACTTAATGGTTGGCCTTTTCTTCAGTGTTTTAAAACTTCTTTTTAGTATTCTTAAAACACTTGTAAAAAGATTTTAAAAAACACTTTATAGAATATGCTAATCAACACCGCTTGTTCCTGTGGACATCACACAGGCCGCCTGGCACTTCTTCATGAGTGGGCGGGTGCTGTAGGTAAGCGTAATTAAAAAACAAAGAAGTGTTGTGCCATGTCAGAGTGCCCGGCTCTAATTAGCATATTCTATAAAGTCTTTTTTACAGGTGTTTCAAGGATACTGAAAAGAAGTTTCAGAATATTGAAGAAAAGGTCCACCAGTAAGTGTTCCTAGTTCAAATAGCATCTACCCGAGTGGTAGATTTCCTTTTCAGTTTAATAGGCACGCACCACAATTATGTTGGGACTTCGTACATAAATGTGGTGAACAGTGCTCCTTTAGTTTGGTGTGTAGCAGACAAAGTACAGCCAAAACTGGAGCAAACGATTCATAAATACATGTGCAAGCAGTTTGCATGTGTATTTATGTGCAAAATGCACCTGAAAACTGGAACAGACAGTGTGGGCCAAAAACTTCACTATTATGCTCTCTCACCTTGTGTCTTTATTTACCCTCCCACATAGATTGTTTTAGTATTACAGTTAGGTTGATAAAAAAAATATCAAATAATTTTTTTATGAAAGACTTATAAAAGCCTTATACAAGATTTATACAAACAAAATAAATCTGAACATCCACCCCTCCCTCCTGGTGAGCTTAGTAATCCTCAGTCCTTTAACAGAGAGTCCATAGAACTGTAGGCATCTTCAACATAGGCTGCGAAAATATGTTTTTCGGGAAGGGATAAGGAAAACCACGTCTCTTTTAGCTACCTTGTAAGGCAGCTCCCTTGACATCAAGCATGACCTTCAGAAAGCCTTATGACATGTATATCTATTCCAGAAGGAAAAGACTCCCTGTAGACAGCACTGTTTCAAGCTGGTTGAACACTTGTAGGCTGACTGAGAGACTTAGTCAAAATTCAGGAGAAAGTTCCCAGTTCCCCCGCAATAGTACCAGCACAGGCAAGCAGTGACAGTAATGTATATTAACATAGCACCTTCAGCTCTAATTTAATATCCCCCATAATAATATGTCTCTGGTAAGGGTTATTGGAACCAACCTTGTGGCATCTACCCATGGTCCCAGAATACTTTAAAATTTCTTGTGGTCTTTTTTTTTCTCATAAACAAATTTATCCAAATGTAATGTAAGATTTGCATAAACTCAGAGAGTTTGGACTGCATCTTTCCAGTGAAAAACAATAAGCTTCTTAGCTACATAAAATAACCTCAGCGCTAGAGATGGGTGAATCGATTCTAATGATTCTAACTTCGGTTAGAATTTCAGGAAAAATTTGATTAGTCACAAAGCCGAAGTTTATGCTGATTCACGGGAACAAAGTTGTTTTTTCCCCTCATGTTTCTGCTAAATGGGCACGAGAACAACGTGTTACATGGGGTAGAGAACTCTGGGAAAGAGAAAGGAACACCCCCGATGACATCTGCAGACCTGTAAGCCAATCAGCGACCGGCAGGCTTATGTGATGTCACACAGCCCTATAAAACCCAGCCATTTTTTATCTCAGCACTTCACACTTCATGTTGTAGCGTCCAGCTGCTGCTATTGTACTGTGCGATTCTTGCTGCAATCCCTCGCTGTTCTCTAAGGGGGTTCTATATACCCCAAATAGCAGTTCTATTTAGTCACAAAATCGAATAGGAAGAAATCTGTTTGACTTTCATGCATCTGCAGTAGCGATTGGTGGACCAATCCCTGGTTGTTCTTTAACCCCTAGGCACACCAGGACGTTATAGTACGTCCCCGGGGTTAGATACTTAGCGCACGGGGACGTTCTATAACGTCCTGCTTCTGGCACCGGTTCACGAATGGAGCCGGCACCAGAAGCAGCGGCTGTCAGCTGTGTATCACAGCTGACAGCCTGCGCTAACACCCGCGATCGGAGCATGTGCCCCGGAGCTTCCCGGTCTCCCTGGCAGTCAGACCCCTTCCGGGTCAAACTGCAAACTGTCTGAGAATGCGCAAGCATGCCAGACAGATTACACTGCTCTACAATAAAATAGTATTGTAGAGCAGTGTATTGAACTTGAACCAGCGATTAGAGCATTGCTGGTTCAAGTTCAAGTATGTATAAGTAAAAAAAGGCAAAAACACTAAAGTTAATACATTAGAATAAATAAAAAATAAATACATTAAAATATAAGCCCCTAAAATGTCACTTTCCTATAAAAAACACAAAAACACAAAAAACCCCCGCATATTTGGTATTGCCGTGTCCGTAACAATCTGTATAATAAAACAGAATCATTACTGGACCCACACGGTACACGCCATAGAAAAAAAAACGCAAAAACGTTCCGAAAAAAGATCATTTTTAATTAATACCCTATAACAAATGCTCTAAAAAGTGATTTAAAAAATGTTATGCACTCCAAAATAAGCCCACTAAAAGGAACAACTCTTCTCGCAAAAAATAAGCCCCTAACTAGATTTGTCAGCCGAAAAATAAAAAAGTTATGCATATGAAAAGATGGTGATGCTAAAATGAACAAGATTTTCTCCAAA